>JAUELC010124684.1:0-11521 GCA_031471745.1 Cryptochiton stelleri
AAACTCTTACAGGCTGTGGTGGTGAAGAGAGTATCTTATGTGAAAACAACCTTAAATTAAGCGGATTTTTTTGTCTCACAAAAACAACTCGGCTGTGTACGTATTCGTGAATCCGTGCACACGGCACTTATCTCACAAAGACTTAGAACATGCCATCAACCTCTCTCAAGTAGACATCTACTGATCATCAATTTGATCACGTTTCTAAACTATTTGGCCAATGGATAAGTATTACAGCCGTTTAGTACGGTGCCCCAAATACGACTTGTCGCTTTTTTTTTTACATTAATTATAATTTCATTACTTTTCACCTTGGTAAAAATACGTTTAACCTGCGTGAAAGTAATTTTCACTTGGGTGATAATATTTTCACCTGGATGGAAAGTATTTCACCTGGGTGGAAAGTATTTCAAACTTTTCAACTGGGGAAAAATATTTTCAGCTTGGTGGAAATATTTTTTACTTGGGTGGAAATACTTTTAATCTGAGTAATATTATTTTCACCCAGGTGAAAGTAAACGGTGGCCCAAATACCACTGTTCGCGATTTTTTATATTAATTATAATTTCATTACTTTTCACCTAGGTAAAAATACGTTTCACCTGGGTGAAAGTACTTTTTACCCGGGTGATAATATTTTCACATGGGTGAAAAATATTTTCACCTGGGTGATAATATTTTTACCTGGGTGAAAATATTTTTCACCTGGATGAAAATGCTTTTCATCTGAGTGATCATAATTTTCCCTGGGTGAAAATTGAAAAATCACGTCCAGGTGAAAAGTCACGTGATAGATAAAGCCCCAATCTGACCCAGTAGAATGGCGAGAGGTAAGTTTGTTGTTTTGTTTGTCAAATGTGTAGAAAAATGGCTTTGTTGGCACAAACTTTATCACCTGTGTACACCATCAACGATATCCCCGGCCATTTGATTTCTTTAGCGTTAGAACGAGTCGTTAGACATCACGTGGCTTTTCACCTTGGTGAAAATATTCCCACTCAAGTGATAATATTTTCAACCAGGTGAAAATTAACAAAATACTAATTAAAGTTAAAAAAACGCGAAAAGTGTTATTTACGTTACAGTAGTTTAGCCCTTTATTTGGTAAAAAACACAAAACTGAACAATTACGATTTGAAGATTATTTGTTGGTACTCTTCTTTGCGCTTTATAGTGATTCCATATAAAATACACAATATTCTAATCCTGTCTGTGTCGATCTTTTCCCAGATGGCACCTGGGTTTCTGTAACTGGAAGTACACACCAACATTCCGTGGCTTCGATTCCTTTGTGGGCTATCTTCTAGGCGCCGAGGACTATTACAGTCACATTAGAGGTGAGTCTGATACAGAATAATCCATGCATTAAAACTTGTCTCGCCTGATTTGTTTGCCAACTGTTAACACGGACATTGGTTAGTAAGCCACACCACGAGAGAGTATCGCTTAACCTCAAATAATTTGTGCAATACCCACATTTTCGTGAAAGTGGTTAATTAATTCAGCTTCTTTTTCATCGACTTTTGAAACGGACACTATTGCTAGAAGGGAGATACCCTTAGAATAAAGGCTGTACGTTAAAACCCAGAGTTTCGTCATGGTTAATATATTCCGATTATTGACTTTATTCCAGATGATGGCTACGATTTGAGATTTAACACTTCTGTGTACACTGAACCCAAAGGAACCTACTCTGCGGTAAATATATTCGCTTCAGGGGGAAATAGAATTGCACTATATCTGATTTTTCTTCATATTGTCTATGCATGACCAATTAAAAGGAAAGCTTTGCTGTTGTCTTAAATTTATTTAATGTTAGGACAATGAATATTTATAAGATATTGGGTTGTAATGTTAGTTATGGACGCCCCGGGAAGCAACAAGTCACTATCAATATAATATCGAAGGCATTTTGTTGGATAAGATTCGTGTAAAGCTAAAATAGTCATTGGAATCAAACCTCGGTTCATACTAGAGATAAACCCTAAACATAAACCAGAGTCTAGTCACGAACCTAACTCTTTGGCTCAACCAACCTCCAGACTCAACCGTAAAACTGATCTTACGTGGCAGACTTACCTCCTTTACATACAACAATAACAATTGAAAAAGTAGGGAGCTTCCATTAAAATATCGATACTTCCATCAGTAGCTCTTTTCCACAGTTTATAAGCTGTCATAATATGTACAGGTTGTTAACATGTGGACGTTACGTCTCTACCTGCCCTGGGATAAAGCTTTAACCTATAGGAATCGCCATCCACAAGAAAATCATGCACACACAAAGTTTATATTATTATTGTGTTAATAGAGTGTCGGCTTCTGTTCAAAGTTTCTGTTGTTATATGCAATTATCCGACAGATAATAACAATTTCATTCATTGTATTTTCAAAGCTAAATCACACTGGCAAAAGGGAAGGCGAATAATAAAATCGATGAATCATCTCATGTTCTAGATAAACGCTCAGAGACAAGTTTTTTAATTGGATCTTTGTCTCGAGTTGCTATGGGTAACCTATAGGCTATATACAAGGCAATAACTTTTTATATGAAGCTATTAGTAGAATATAGATAATATTACAAGCATGCAACACTCTCCAGAAAATTGGTTCCATGAAATGCATGTTTATTATAGGATATCTATATGTGCTTAACCCAAAAGGTATCATTGATATGGGATCCCCGTGGTTTGAAATAGGGGAAAAAAGCGGTATCACTCTACCTTAACTAAACCATAATAGTGCTCTCAGATTCAACGTCTCAAAATACGAGGAAGGATGTTTAAAAATCAGTCTGTCAAAATATTGAGTGCATTTTCTATACCAACATTATATCCGGAAGCCTTTAGTTCCACTGAAGAGTTTAACATAATACACAAGTAGTGCAATTCCGAAAAGCGATAACTTCATTTTGACTCAATATTTCAAAATCTTTTATTATGTCATAGTCAGGAGAACATTACATCCGTATAATCTACTTTTGTCAAACGTCTGTCCATTTGTATTTGTTTGTATATTCACAAATTAATAACAATAACATTCTCTTTACCTCAGTCACTTAAGACTTTATTTCTGACCATCGCTATATTGTGTTCTCGTCCACATCAGTCATTAACCATTTTTAGAATATGACCCTTAGAACACCGTTCGCGGGCGGCTGGAGGGTGTTTCCTGTTGACCTGGTGCCCTCAGAGCGAAGGAGTAACATGAAGCCGATCTGTTTTTGGCGTCCTGTTATGTCCTGTTTCGTCCTGTGTTTGTCTTGTATCTTGTCATTGTCTGTTGCCTGTGGCGTCGGGGATAATTTCCTTCACTCATTGGGCTGGCTCGCAGTCATATAAGTGAAATAACCTTAAGTACGGCCTAAATTCCAATCAAACAAACAAAAAACAAATATAACACCGTTCAAAGTGCCGAGCAAGATTGTAATCATAATGTACTAAAATGCAATGAAAACATACATGTTTGAAATTTGATAAAAGCAACTGGCCTGATAACACTGCTGATCATAGGATGACAATAAATAAACCACAATCATTGATGAGCTTCACTTCATCAGTGCACAAAAGTTAGAGGTCAAAATCGAAAGTCAATAGCGTGTATGGTTATGCGCAGCCTCAGAATTCATTGACCATCTTCTCTTGAATCTTATCAGTTTGCGAATAGTGTCCTGGGGAGTCGCATTCTTATCCTACTGCAGCTTATGTTCTGGTTCTCTAATGTTATGCATTTGTGTGCGACGTGAGATAAGTTGCCCCATGTAGTGCCAAAGCTGTTTGATGGCAGAAGTATCTGGGGACAGAATTAGTCATTGGGGGACATGATTATTCTTGTCTAGTTTAGTTGATACATGGTCTATGTGTGCCCATGCGTTGTCCTGCTGAAATACAACAGCAGCTGGAAGCATTAGATTACGGTTATGGCGGCGAACAATTTGACGGTCTTGATGTTGCGTCATCGCACGCGGTTGAGTTGGACCTGGATGTTATAATATATGATGGATTGTTGTCTTATGATTGTTGAAACATTGCACCTACACCGGTGCTTGAAATGCCAACTTAAATCATGCGCAAGACACGTTTACGTTCCTCAGCTTGGCATCAATTGTTTTTCGGTAAGTCAAACAGTACAGGATCAGTGATAGTGGCTTCCAGTGACAGTTATTTATACTCAATTTCTGACTTCAAAGAAAATGTCCAGGTGACTTGCTTGAAATGTGTAGTGTTTTACTGTTGTGTTGCATGAAATGTTAGGGCTGAATCATTGATGGTCCTTTACGGTTCGTAATTGCTTATGCTTTGGCCGTTTTTATGAAGATGTACGCCCCCTTTCAAATTCTCATCATTTACTGATGGTGGGTATACAAATCAATTCCATATACTATTGCCGTGACCCACAGTGTCTTGACGTTTTGATATGAACCCTATTGTTGCATTGTGGTTATTATACCTTATTACCGTTGGCGATTACCTTATAATTTAAGGAAATATTTAAAATTGTATAACATCACTGACATCATCAACTCGCTAGTAAAGGGATACGACTTCAGTGTTAAATAGGCATCTCAAAGTTCACTTGACTTCGTAATTAATCTGATTGTTTAAAAATTTGTGTATTTTTTCAGTATGTCTTTGGTCAGAGAGCAGTAGATATAATCAACAAACATGACCCCAATGTTCCACTATATTTGTATCTGCCTTTCCAATCTGTTCACGCGCCGTTACAGGTATTTCAAAGTATTCATTGATTTCAAGTCCCCTGTATGTTAAATGTTTCTCATGGAAGAGCGTTTAATCCCGAAAACTTTGCGACTAATTATGGTAGAGCGCTTAATCGTGGAATGATATAGAGCTTAATCGCCAAATGATACAGCGCTAAGGCGTGGAATAATAGAACGCTTAATCGTGGAATGGTATATAGCTTAATCGCCGAATGATACAGCTCTTAAGCGTGGAATGATACAGCGCTTAAGCTTGGAATGATACAGCGCTTAATCTTGGAATGATACAGCGCTCAAGCGTGGGCTGATACAGCGCCTAGTCATGGAACTGCGCCTTTTCTATGTCTGATCGACATTAAGCATAATTTTTTTTTAACCAATAGTAGCTTTCAATGGTAAGACAAAATATCTCCTAAATATTGGACTATAGAATTATAAATACAGTTGTTTGACGTTGAGAATGGCATCGATCTTGTTCGGGAAGCACCTGTGTGGTTATAAGTATAATCGATCAACTATGATCATCTTGAAGTTTTGACAAGGATGGAATTTCTTACACTATAGACTAGACGTTGTTAAATGACTGGTATGTGATTTTGGGGTTTTTGAAGCAAATGAATGTAGAAAAGTTTTTCTTGGCAGCAATTAAGTGGACAAGAAATTTGTATTTTCAAGATTTGATCGGATAAGACGGCAAAAGAATTACCGTGATTGACTAAAAAGGTTTACTTAAAGTAAAGCTTTTTAGTCAATCACGGTAATTCTTTTGCCAATGGGTTCGAATCGCGTCGTTTACTAAATATAATAAAAACCCAAGTATGTAACGGTAAGAATCAAGGAGAAAGAGTCCGTCTACAAAGTTTAAATTTTAGTGCAATACTTATTTGAATATGTTATTCGTGTTATAATTATAAAAGTTTTAGCTTTCCGAAAAAGCAAGCAGCAGGTGTTATCGATCAGAAGAAACGGCTGAGACAACAGATTTATATTAAACAGACTTTAAATTTTATATAATTTTTTTGGCGACTTTGTTTTAAACCCAATCAATCGATCAATCCTTAAGTATAGTTAGGATGTATTTGGATTAATTCAGCTCAATCACGATCAGTCAGTTGTGTCAAACCCTGAGATCTATAAGTCGAGGTTTGGGGTAATTAACAAATGAAATGATCCAATACTTATCCTTGGAATGGTGGAAGAGCCTAATACGGTTCGACTGACTTTCGAAATTCAGGATATCATTTTAATAGAACCAATCAGAAGCTTTTAAGCGTGGAATTATACAGATATCAAAATTAATAGAAACCATTATTATTTATTATTAAATCATTATTCATTCATATTCATAAAGAGGGTAATTTATATATAGAAAAATCCATAGTTTATACACACCGTGTATAATTACGGCTATACTAATCACGTGTATAACTCCAACTGACAACAACAAATAAAGAAAACAATAGGAACTAGATGTTATAACCGGATCGAAACCGCTTATTTATAATAATAACCGCTTACCATTACGCCATTCTGTCAGTAAAGGGCATAAGGTTTCCAATCGTATTCGGTCATAACTCTACAATCCACATCTAAAAAAAATTAAAATTTTAATGATAAATGTATTTGTCTTTAGTGGGACTGGACCCAGCCATGTTTGGTTTAACAGCAGAATGCGTTAATCACTACGCCATTATGACAGATGCGGGTAATCTGTCCAATAATATTGAGACACGTGTTTCGTACACTGTTCCATATGTTTAGATTTGATTTAACAGCTTTTAAACTATTTACGTGAATGGCATAATTTTCTTAAACTTATATTGTTTTCATAATAAAAATCTTCAGTATTTATTTCAAATCTATATGATGTATCGTTCCATGCTGATTACCTAATAACGCTACTTTCCAACTTCATCGGAAAAATAAAAATGGCCATGGGCGGGACTCGATCCTGGGATATTCGGGTTAACAGACAAGTGCGCTAACCATTATGCCATTCTGACAGACAAGTATTATCCGTCCAATAATATGAAGATACGTGTTCCGTACACTGTTCCATATGTTTAGATTTCATTTCACAACCTTAAACTATTTACGTAAATTGCATTATTTTCTTAAACTAATTTTGTCTTCCTAATAAAAATCTTTAGTATTTATATCAAATCTCTCTGATGTATCGTTCCAAGCGTATTGCTTCATAACGCAACAAACTACATCGGAAAAAAAGGGAAAAAAGTTGCCGTGAACGGGGCTCGAACCTGGGATGTTTGGGGTAATAGACTAGTGCTCTTACCATTACGCCACTCTGTCAGAAAAGACTTATCCGTCCACTAATATTGAGATACGTGTTGTGTCCACTGTTAAGTTCTGATAATAGTTTAGTTCTGATTTCTCAACTTTTAAAATATAAGTAAATGGCATAATTTTCTCAAACTAATATTGCCTTCATAATAATGACCTTCGGTATTAATTTCAAATCTCTGTGATGAATCGTTATCGACTTTAAAACGTTTGAAAGAATTTTAGAATTTCTACTCTCCGATTTCGGTGACCGATTAATCGACTTATAATGTAACCATGCATATAAAAAGAATTGCAGTATGTTTTAATATACTTAAACAATAAATGTTAAAACTTAAAAAGAAAAATAAATGCAACATTATGAAATATGGAGAGAAAATGAACTACAAAAATTCAACATTTTTTAATGATAAGGGCCTTATAATTTATAAGCCTTGTAATTTTAACTGTAAGTAGAATAGGAATATCGCGCACGATAGTACACAAATTGGACTGATATCCAAATTAAAGTCAGAGGTACTCCTCCATCGGTTTTTGATCACGTGACTGTTGAAAATGGTACTTTTGCAAACTTTGACCGGAAATGACGTCACAACTATAAAACTTAGGCAAAAGACGTTCAACGATATACATCAGTAAGTCTGTAAGTCAAAAGTAAAAAATCACATGACATTCGGACAATCAAATATATGTAACCAATGACGTAATCTATTAATAAGTTTCTCAAACTTCTATCAGAAGAGATTGCTATAGAAGCCTGCCAATTTTCAACGCTGTACCTGAAACCCTTAAAGAGTCACGATTTGAATATGGCGCTGATCTGACGTCAAACTTAAAAATTATTTCCACGCTTGTAGCGAGCCAGGATAGATATTGATTTTATGGAAAAAGCAGTTTTTCGACACCATTAACAGTTTCCGAGAAAAGTGGGGGGAAGAAAAATAATAATAAAAATAATAATCTCTCCGATTTAAATAGGTTATCCAAGTAAACTTGGAAACTTGATTATAGCTGTAGTAACAGCGCTACCGGGGTTCTAGCTGATGGCGCTAAACGCCGATCAATGCAATCTGAATAATAGGCTATTAAAATTTCATTCAGATATCTCCATAAATATAGCAATGAGAGCGATTAAATAAAATAAAAAATTTATACAAATTTAAAAAATGACCGCTAGCACAAGTAACAAAAAACTGGTTATTCGCCATGTCCCTCTGCACCCTGCTTAGATGAGAATGATTCTAGACTGTATTGCTCTCTTACACTAGGCAGCTTAATTTTATTAGTCTATAGACACTGCAGTCAAGACTAGATATTGTAATGGCTCGATATAATCTCAATCGCGGTTCAATGGAAACTATATAATGATTGATTGACACCAACATGACCGTAAACTAATTTTATGATTTCAACAGCTGACACATGTAACGAATAAAATACCAAATGTTATAGCAATTTAGAAGCGCCACATAATAATTGACTGGCAGTCAAGTGGGCCGCGATACTTACGGTATACTGTTTTTCTTGACTAGGACCAATGTTAAGGTACATCGGAGGCGCGACAGTGATTATAGCCTGGCAGTCAAGTGAGCCAGCATACTAACGAAATACCGTGCTTTGTTACTCGGAAGACTTCAATACAGATTCACAGTTTTCGGTTTTGCGTGAGATGTCTGCTGTAAATTTGTGAATTGTATCAAATTTCTGCTTAACAAATATAGCTATTATTCTTGCATATCATATGGTATTAGTTAAAAGTTTGTAGCCTAATTTACCTAATTTTTCAGCGGCCATATTGGCATAATTTTCATACATATTTAATCGCCAGCATAAAATCTGACTGGCAATAGTCCATAGAAAAAATGATTTAAGTTTCAACTGAATAACTTCATTGGTAATAGAGAAGAAGACTTTTTAAAATGTCCGAAAAATTATGCAAATTTTGAGATGGCTACTATAGTTGTCAGCCAACAAAGATTTCCTTATGGTATGCACGGCACCTCATATGCCTCTTGTTATATATAAACTATGAGAGTAATACACACAGTAGTTTTGTCTAAATCAGCCGGACAAAATCGGGGGTATAATAATAATAATACCCTACCGATTTCAAAAGGGTATCTCGCTGAAAGCTAGAACCCCCGAAGATACATCTTTAGTAAAGGTAAATTCTTTCATTCAGAAATGGTTTATTCAGCAACACAGTAAAACCACATTATAACGCCTATATGAAATATGTACTCCATAAATAAAAGAAACGTATTTTGCATTAAATCATCTACGGCTTGTAAAAGATTGATGTCACAATTTTCCATGAAAGAACGATTGACGACATGAGGCTCCCAAGTAAAATCAATCAATAATCTATAAAAATGGAGGCTTTATCAGTCGCACGGCGTGTGAAGTTTAATGACCAAATTAATACAATTATCGAAATTTGGAAACCAAATGAATCATTTGGTAAACTAGACTCTCGTATTAACCCCCCTCCACCTATCTGTTCTGATAGAAAGACAAAGACGTCCGAATCGAATTTATGCTTCGACGTTGCTTTGAGTTTGAGCGTTTCAATATAATACCATGAATTTCTTTTTTTTTAACGAGAAATGAATTGATGATGTGTTAAAATAGAAATTAAGTGCTTTCTCGCAATTCGCCTGATCCCAAAACAATGGACAATTCCTTTTCATTTGCCTTTATCTGAGTGATTTACGGTGGTGAATTATCCAAAGCAAAACAATGGCTATTCGTTTTTATTGTTATTGCAGTTATCTGCTTTACGGTAAAAACCGATTTTCAAAACCGCAATTTCACGATTAGGCGCTTAAGCATTCTACAATTAAGAACTCTTCCATCATAATGCACAAGTGTTTCCAGGATTAAGCGCAGTTCCACAATTAGGCGTCTTCAAAACACACGTTTTATAATTTAGCGCAATGTTTTTTAGTATTAGGTGCAATCCATGATCAGTGCATGAAAAGACCATTAACTAGAAACGTCAAATCCAATATATCTACTCCCTTGTGTCTGAAAGTATTAATGACATCTCTCGTCGGCTCACCACTGTGTTAGTGAAATGTGGAAGGCAGGGTAATAGATATAAGTTGTAACACATGAATGCTGCGTCGTCACCATGCACGTATTTAGCAGCGGAGGAAATTGTCTTTATGTATCACCAAAGTAAAACTCATTCCCCCATGAGGTATCATTAAAAAATATATTTGTACTTTGAAATGAATTGAAAACTTAGCCACATCATGCTTTTACATTTAAAGTCTGGTGGATCACACAGCACAGTGGATTCGCTTTATATGAGACTGATACACTTCTATATTAGGGACTTGCGAATGAAAGCCCGATTTGTACTTGTTCCTTATTCAACAATACAACTGGAATTATGCAGTGCATTTAAGATAATGAACAAAAAATAACCTGTTACAAGTTCATGTTGGCCTACTCACGATACCTGTAAAATGCATTCATTTCTGGACGTAACAAACCATTAACAACAACCCAAAACTTGTTTTGTACATTTAAATACCTAGTTAAATTTTGATCGGTGATCTGCAAATGTGTTTATTCAAGGTCCCAAAGAAATACGAAGACATGTACATCCATATCCAGGACGAACGTCGACGATTGTTCAGTGGTGAGTTATTGAAATAAGATCGAGAATCAAGATATAACCTGGCGGATCATCAACGTTTCGTTGGGAAAAAAACGCGATACTCTTTGTCTTCATCTCTTCTGTGATCTTGCTAAGTTTCATTCGAATCCATTCAGAGACTGCTGAGGAGAGGCACGTTCCTGAAGCAGCGGCTATATACAGACCATTGTGTTTTAAATAAGTGTTACTTTTCCTGGGATGGCCACCACAGCTGTTCACATCACTATCCAATAAAAACCCTGTATCAACCGTTTCTATTCTAAAACTTCTGACAAACACTGATCGGCTTGCCGATCGGCCAATTTAACGACCTCGGTCGTAGATACCGCGTAATTAAGCAACTGCCCCCTAGCACGCCTCTTTTAAACATGACCGAATACAAGGCTGCATAACGTTCTTGTTCTTGTTTTTTCTGTGGAAATTTCGTTCAAGATACTATTTCGCAGCATTGTCGGAATGGATTCGACTGACACTTTACCGGGTTATAGAAGAGATCAAGCCCTAAGGATTCTCTATGTGACATTATAGATTTTGGTTGACGGGGGACCGTTCAGGTCTACAGCCAAGCGTAGATCGACACTGAAACTCACTACAACTGAGTTTTCGAGACTGACTGAAACTTAGGTCGAAACTCCATGCAACTCGATGCAACTGGCTGCGACTAATCGCAGACAGTTTTATGTCGATTTACGCGCTCTTGTGACTCGATGTAGCTGGAAAAACCCAGTTTCACCGAGTTGCACATGTTCTACTTTGTTAGGCTAGGTGCAGTGAGTTTCCTCGCTCTACGCGGTTTCTGCAACTGGCTGAGACTAAAACTAACACGTGATGAG
>JAUELC010124795.1:0-11521 GCA_031471745.1 Cryptochiton stelleri
TTTTACACCATACTTAAGGTTATTTCAGCTCATTTGGAGGAGGAAACCACCCGCGACTCCACAGGCAACAAACAATGGCAAGAGACAAGAAAAGCACAGAATATAATACATGGTGCAATAAGACAAACTGCAAATTCACAGTGCTAAACTTCACAAAACAGATCCGCTTCGTGTTGCCCCTTAGGTCTGAGAGGTGGGTCATATTAGAATATAAAAGGAATTATGTTTTTTTTCAAGCCTGGTTCTAAGTTTAAACCTAATGAATACAATGTTTGAAGTGTTTTAATCCAAGAAGATTATTTCTCCAAGTGTTTCTGTTTGGTTTCCTCTATATTGTAATGTATTTCTCTTTATATATATTTCTGAACATAACCACACTGGCATAGGGATGACGATTAAGACAAAATTATAAATCATCTCATGTTCTTGATAAACTCTCAGGGACAAAGGATCTTAATCTTGAGTTGTTATGGGTAGTCTCTATACATCTCGAGTAAAGGCACTAACTATCATTTATTAAAAATATATACAATAGGGTGTAATATATTTTTGAAGTCTTAATACATACAACAGCCAATCGAAATTAAATAAGCTTGGTGTAAGCAGAAAATTAACTCGTTTTGCTGAAGCATGTTCCTTACTGTGTGCTGGTGGTTGGTAGGACTTTCCTATTGCCCAAGTGCTCTTATAGCTAGAGTAACAAGAACGGATTTGTTCCTGTTCTGTTACTCTAGAATTCCATGCGTTCATGTATTGCATTTTGTCAGTCTTTGTGGCAAGTGTTTTGTGAAGATCATTTCCTTTACCCATTGGGCTGGCACTCCGTCGTATGAGTTAACAACCATACAAATAAATAAATTGATTTGTCATGGAGCTTTCTGAGTTGATTTTTCAAACCACATAATTTGTTTTCAAAAAGCCATGACTATACATTATAACCAATGTATTATTAATTTACATTTACGTATTACTTTTTAGAAAAATAGCTCATTATTATACACAAAATAGTGCTATTTTTTTAGTACGTTAAAATTGTTTACAATGTAAAACCCAGACAAACTAACAAACCCTAACATGAATTATTATGCATAGATTGTAATAGATCTTATTGCACTTGCCCTATCTTAAAGGCATTTCTATAAAATAAAAATAAAAACAATTATCCTTATATTACATGTAACTGTTTTTGCTTACATTTTAGTTTCTCAAACATTTGTTCCAATGGTCCATATAAAGGTGTTTGGTTCATATTATCCATCATGATTTCAATAACTTCCCATGTAGTTTATTGTCATTCTTTTTGTACAGCAAAAAGTGTCTTCTTTATTGGATATCAATTTGGTTCTGTTTTCTATTTATGATAAAGTTACTGTGCGTTTTTACCCCTCATCCCACCGGTAAGAGAGGTATTGCTATCACCCTGGCTGGCTGACTGTCAGTATGGCTGGCTGTCAACCTTTCTGGTTTACACTCACTATCTCCAAAAACTACTCCAATTTTATTCATCAATCCCAGACAGGTCAAGTTAGGTAGTTTTTACAGGTTTAATCAACCCACCGCCAAATTTACGCCTGTGGGGGAGGGATCCTATTCCCAGTACTGGATGGTTTTGTTGTAGTTTCTGCACGCTCTACCACCAGGCCATCTTTTCCAGTGTTTACATGTAGTTCTGCTCCCTCTTCCCCTAGGTCATCATTATCAGTGTTTGGTACGTTCTGCTTGCTCTACCGCCAGGCCACAATTATCAGTATTTCTAACTCTTCAAGTGACATACCATAACGCACTTACACGCAGACTTTTGGCACGATCCCCTTCCATAATAAACGTCTCCCCGTGTAGCCACACCATGCGGTCATCAAGCTGTGTTCGAAAGTTATGCCTATTTGAAGCAAATCCTGGATAGAATTGAGGTGGACCTTAGAGCAGAGGTGTTCTTAAACTTAGTCTTTACGGTACCCATGGGTATAGCGAAGATGATCCCAACTGTCATAATATTATGGGAATGAAACGTGGCCTATCACTTCCAGTGTGAATTGGGCCAAAGCGACTCGACGTCAATTGGCTTTTAATGGGCACAAAAATGTTCTAAGAACATAATGTGTAAAAATATCAAATAAAGGTAAAAAACCCAAAACAGAACTGTGTTGAAGAGGAATGTTTAATAGAACTGAATGAGTGGTTAATAAGGAAGACATTAGGGATGGTTTCAGAAATATACAGGTGTGGCTGCAATATGGCAGATAGAAACAGAAAACAAAATACAACAGGTAAATATTACCATAATCCTATCATAGTAAGCTTACAGCTACAAGTAAATGTTCCCATACTACCTGTACAATGATAGATGTATCAATTGTCATATAAATAATTTAAAGAATTAAGGTAATGCAATAGAATATATTTATTGCTGTAAGTAACCTTTTTGCAAATTGGTAAAGTATTATTGCATGTTAACAAACAAATTGATGTTTTCAGTAAAATCTTGATTCTTGCTAACTTCAAAATTGTCATCCTAATCCCAGATGTTATTATTTCCAAGTCCTTTACATGATAGCTTCAATAATAGTAGTAATATTGTGGTAGACATTGTTGGTGATTCTGGGTACTTCTACAGAAATCAGTTGATTATCAAAGCATCACAAGGAGTGAATAATGTATGGAAAACTAATTTGACAAAATTCCACACATGTGGCAAGGTATGTGAATATATGACTCGGAGCTGTAATATTTCCACCTTCATTACCTCTCGGCTAGTTAGAATTTCCCTCCAGCTCACTGATGTGAGTTGACATGGAATGTCCACCTATGTTTATATTTATATTAAATGAAGAGAGAAAAAGTTGCTTGCCTCCACCGGGATTCGAACCCAGGACCTTTGGGATACAGGCCCAACACTCTACCGATTGAGCTACAGAGGCTAACGATACATGTACATGAAGTTATATCAATACATGCCTCAAGATGCTAAACCTGTTAGTCAAAATTAAGTTTTGTTTGGAGTCTGAACTACTTTAATTGTATAGATGTGGCTATTAGTTGGCAATACATAAAGTCAAATTTACCACTTAAAAAAGTTCTTCAGATTCAGTAAATGTTGTAATGTTTTTTTTCTTTCTGTAAATTCCTTTTAAATCAACAGTCAAATCCAGTTTGATCAATTTATCCAACAACATATATATGGCACAGATCAAAACGCAAAATAATAACTCAAATACATACAAAAGATGAATGGTTGGAAAAAAAAAGATAACTATTTTGTCAGAATGAAACCCCTTAACCGTATGGTAAACACCATTTCGACACAAGCTTGTGCCATATCAAAGCATATTAACTATAAACAAGAGTTTTAATAAACCCAACATACACCCAGTTTGGGTTGGGTAACAAGTCAAGATACCCTCAATGAACAAATGGTAACCAGGGATATGTCAAATATGGAATAAAATTTTTGTAGTGAATCCGTAATAGCAAAAGGCACAACTACAGTTGATGTCAAAATTTGCATCCATAGAAAAAAATATTGGTGAATTGGTGATAGCAACAGTTGATGCTGAATGTGTCTACCAAGTTGAATAAAAATAGGCCTTATAGTTTTTGAGTTTTGCTCCAGAAATGAAATTTACTTGTGTTTAAGTCCAACTTTTTATCCATGGAAAAAAATATATATTGTTGAATCCGTGATATCAAAAGGCACAGCTACAGTTGATGGTGAATGTGTCTGCCAAGTTTCATATTATAGATAGGCCTAATTGTTTTCAAGTTCTGCTCCGAAACGGATTGGGTCATTCGTACAGACGTTGGTCTAATTAAACCGACCGTTTTTTGTGGGGGCGTATAGAATTGTGAAGTGGTCCAACATGAAAAATAGATATATTCCTTATCATAATATACATGTTACCCATTTCAAAATGCTGTTTAAATCTTACAAAAGCTGAGATTGACAGAGTCGACATTCAAATATATGTTAACATATAATAGAAATATATAATAGGCTAACTAAGGATCAGACATTAAAGCAACTGACGAAAACTTCCTTTACAAATAATTGATTCAAAATTAAACATTGGACAAGATGTTGCTTTTTATAGTGAAATAAAAAAATTGGGCATAAAACAGTTAACATACATGTATAACTTGATTCAAAATTAGACTAGGGATATTAAACAGATCTACAGAGAAAACTCAAAATTTGAGATTCATACAATTACACATGTAAATCATGAACCAGATTAACATGCAAAGACTCAAAATTGGACTCAGAACAGTGCACACAAACATAACCATTTATATAAGTAGACTCAAATTTGGACAGGAGACTTAAAATAAGACCCTTAAAAAATGGACTCAAAATTGGATTCAAAACATGCATAGGCATTACTAGCAATGATTGGTTTGTTTGTTTGTTAAATAGGGCTTTCAAGACGTGCTTAAGGTTTTTTCACTTATTTGATGGCGTGCCAGTCTTATAAGTGAAACAAACCAACCTTGATGTTACTATAGCAACAAACAATGACAAGACAGGACGCAAAACATACTGCAATATGACAAAGTGTGCAGCTCTACAATGTAAGATATCACAACAAAGACAATTTATATAATAAATTGTCACAAAGATGTCACATGCCAGATCAGCTGTGTGTTGCCCCTTTGCTCAGAGAGCACATAAAGCTCCAATCGACCACCCGTTACTGGCAATGAACAGGAGTCAACCAATACAATTTAAATGGCTGGACGTAAAAGTTGATTTGTAAAATATCCATTAAAATTACTGGCGATGCTTGAATAGAGACTGATGACACAACACGAGGAAAGACTAAATCTCACAAAAATTAGATACCAATTTCACCTCGACAGGCTAAAAAATGCTACGACTTCAATAATGGAAGAGGTGCACAGCAAAATGTTGTGTTCAAAGCGAGGGGATCTTTTACAACATATGGCAGAGTGCTGGTCCAATGTGTGAAGGAAAGCACCCCTGACATCACTGGGAACAAACAATGACCAGATACATTTGTTTGTTTGTTTGATTGGGGTTTTACGCCGTACTTAAGGTTATTTCACTCATATGACAGCGTTCCAGCCCAATGGGTGAAGGAAATCACCCCCAGACGCCACTCTCAACAGACAAAGACAAGATGCAAGACAATCCCAGGACGCAACAACAGCTTCTTGATGCCAGTTAGCTCTGAGAGCACCAGGGCAACACAAAGCTACCTCCAACCGCCCGCCAAAAACAATGAACAAATTCAATAGACAAAATATTTGACAACACAAAGTTAATTTTTGACAGATTGAACTGCTGAATTAAATGTAACTCAGTGGTAAATGTTTTGGCATGATTATATATAAAATGAAGCAATTCTATGATGGTAAAATATACCTAAAATTTATCATTATTAAACTAACATAAGTTTGTATATTGAAATAAAAAAAATTAATTAAAAAAATTCTGCGATGTGCACACTTAATTGCTCAGAGTATTTCACTTATATGACGGCAGTGTCCTTCCAACAGTTGGCTTGACACAAACAAAATGTGAAGTGTCATTTATAAACGATCTGTTTAAAAAATAATGATCCTCCACAGTTGACAGCAATGGCCATACTTCAACACATACTGCCCTCAGACAGAGGGCTCTACAGCACTTGAGACAGAATGTATGACTCTACATATTAAATGTAGAATGCATTGAAAAACTTGTCTCTGAGAGTTTATCTACAACATGAGATGATTTATCCATTTTTTAATTAATAGTCATCTCTGTGCCGGTGTGATTATCTTCAGAAATATATGTAGAAAGCTAAACATAAAAAACTATATTGTTTATAAATGAAAGAATAAAAATGTGATAATGAAAAATGCATAAAAACAATTGTTTTTAAGAAAAATTCATTTCATATTCAGCTAAGCATCTGCGAGATACACATATATCATTAAAATGAATTTTAATGTACTCGCCATAAGTAAGAAGGATTATGAACAACAAAAAATCCATAGATTTATGTGCAAGTGGTAAAATTCTTTAAATGAATTTGCACAAAATTTCCCCAAAAATTGGAGTAAATTATAATTTAGGGAGTGAGTAATGACTGATATGAAATGTGGAAAGACTATTATGCTACATTCCGCTTTTTTTTACAAACTTTTCCCTCAGCAGTTTATATATCACATTCTGCAACCTGAAAGATTCTTTACAACATTATCATACTATATAATACAATACACAAGATAGATACAACATATTTACAGAGCCACAATTTTTACTTTGTTTAGTGTGCATGTGGCCCATTCCACGAAGCCAATTCTGATTTACCGTAATTCTTCTATCATTTCAGCCAGTTGTAAAGGCTTTACCACGGGGCCATCCACAGAATTTGGAGTATTATATAAATATCCTTTAAAAGTATGAAGACTGTTAGAATTATACAAGGTTTGAAATGGACTGGTAATAATTTCCTGTGAGCCAAAATCTAAAAATTCAAATAAATGGTTTATATATTTAGGATTTGAAAAAAAAAACAAACCAATATCTCAACAATACACCAAAATCATTCCAATAAAATAAAAGCAGACTGAATTTGCTTGTACTTTGTAAGCTTATCAGGTACAAACAAAATTTGCAACAGATACAATCACTACTTCTATCAGAACGTTTTTTTTGTAAATTTGTAAATTGAATCAAAACTATAGGCCTTACATGTACTTTCAATAGAAACAAAACATGTTTCCTAAGATTTTTAGTCACAGAAAAATAATCTAGGAGTGTTCATAAAGTGATTGTTACGATCGCAATGTTAACAGTGATTAACTGATTGTCATAATACATGTAGTTTTTGTCTATACAATAATTATATATAGACTGAATTTTCTAAAGGAGTCTGGCATGAGATAGTAATAAAAAAAACTTCCTAGTTTGTAGATTTGATTGATTGGGGTTTTACGCCATTCTTAAGGTTATTTTACTTATATGACGGCGTGCCAGCCCAATGGGTGAAGGAAACCACCCTCGACGCCACTGGCCAAAACAATGACAAGACAATCACAGAACATAACAGAACGCAACAACAGCTTCTTGTTGCCCCTTAGCTCAGAGAGCACCAGGGTAACATGATGCTCCCACCAACCACTCGTCTAGTTTGTAGATGAAATTGCCTATGTGTTGTGATCTCCAGTTATGATGTGTATCTTGGTGTAATAAAACAATAGACCTCTATACATTTGTATACTTGTATGGAACATTGAGATCTATAGAAAAACTTGTCTTCATCTAGAATGAGTGCATTCCTATGTTTTTAGTAAAAACTTTGTGCCAGTGTGATTTTCCTTTAAAATCATACTTGTGATTAACTCGGCCAATGTCTTTTATTACAATATCTTTCTTTGTTGATATACTCGGTAATTGAATCACCTTTAAGATTTTTTTTCAATGCCTTAGATACTCCTAGTTGTAAATAGATATGACGTTGGCAGCTAAAAGGGACGGATGACAGTCAAAAAACGAATTCAGGTGGGAAATAAAATCTTCCACATTGAATTGAGACAATTAAGAATTAAAAAAAAAAAAAAACAATTTTAAAAGTATTTTTGACAATATTTAGAATAGTTCCATCTATAGTTTAGATTATTCCATCAAAGAGAAGTATCTTTCTGCAAAGACAAATTATTATGTACAAAAATATATCGCAAGGTTAACACAGAAACAACAACTCCTAGTAGATGCTGTCTAAAAATATTTTTGAGTATAATAAGTTAGACGAAAGGAATATGTACAATTCTAAATTTTTACACTTGTCTTTTTGGGCGGGAAGACAACCTGCATTTATGATGACACGAAAAGAAAGATTGCTTTAAAAATAATATATAACGTTGAAAAGTCAACCGAACTGTGGAACAAGATCACTTTCATGGGAGGAAGTTAAACAGAGTGCAATAACTTTTAAGAGTTGACAAAATTTAAACCAATCAGTTATATTTTAAACCACCACTCTTCAGGGCCTGAATATGACATGAACGGCATTCTTGGAAATGGCCCTAAAAACTTGTTAAAAATGTTTAAATGACTGGCTAGCCAATCAAAATACTAGACAAAAAAGGATTACTATTAATTATATATATATTTTTTTAAAAATGCAGAGATAAAAAATGGCTTGCCTCCACAGGGATTCGAACCCAGGTATAACTATTTATGCATATCTCTGTCAAAAATGTTCGAATAATTATTTATTGCATGTCGAATAAGTATGTGATATGTGTTTCAGTCTATATAATAAAATATGTATAAAATTATGAAATACATGTAGGGTCATGAGTGGACCAACATTTTTAACAAACAATTTACATAATAACATACGCATCAAGCCTTTTGAATTTCTAAATAAGCCATTAATTTGTCATGATATGTTTAATGGCATGTCACCTTCTATGATGACAGAAAAGGTAACAATCATGATATTAAGCTGTGATTCTTACAACATGTACATGTACAATGATTCATTAGTGTTTAGCAGCAGACGTGTACATTGATTTATTGGATGTTGTTTTACACCACTTTCGGCCAGCAGACATTTTCAGTGCTTAACATACATGCAAGGAGGTAATGTACAAGTAAACACATGTTCTTGTAGCAAATGTACCTCATAGATGGCAGGCAACCACATAAATTGTGACTAATAACTTCTAAGCACAATATAAGTGTAATATGATCACAAAATACAGAATATTTTCTCGTTTGAATAACAAGTAAATGTTGATTAATTCGTACAGGCGTGTACATGTAACTATGGAATGAAGGCCAGGTAACTAGGTAAATTCCGGTCACAAAGCCGCAGTGTCCTCTGAAATCTCTGATATGTGATCTGACAAGGCCTCGTAACAAAATCTATACTGTTCCTGAAAACAAGAAAATATATCCAATTTTTTACAGCTGTTTGCACACATTTTTTTACATATAAAAAAACTAGGCACATTGCTGCTCATAACAGATGTTAACTTTACCAAATAAAACATATACTGAAAGAAGCTATACCACAAATTTGCAGTGTAAAATTAATAAAAAAAATTTATGGTAAAAACACATTTGCCTGATTGATTGGTTGGTTGGTTGGTTGGTTGGTTGGTATTTAACACTGTTCACAAAGGTATTTCACTCATATGACAGCAATGTTTCCAACAGTAAAAACCCCTCAAACACAACCAAAAAAGGGCATTTTTTGGCTCCTAGCTATTTAGAGACACCATGACTGCTCACTCAGAAGATGCGGCCCTAAGCCAGACGGCAAACACATTTGCAACGATAAATCTAATTATGTTATTTTATTTACAAAATTATAAGGCTACATGTGAATTGACCATTATCCGTTGTGGTAAAAACACCTTCATTTGGGTGCAATTTCTGCCTTCAGGTATATGAGAAATTAATTTCAGAAGGGATATAATGTCACACTTTAACCTGTAAAGTGCACCTTTTTCATTTAAATATAACAACATTTTATTGTTTCTTCCTTCTGTATTACTATCAAGCTAATTACTAATAAATGCAGGGCACTTAAAAAAGATTGTTTACTTGTTTGATTGGGGTTTTACGCCTTAATTAAGGCTATATCACTTATATGATGGTGTGTCAGCCAAATGGGTGAAGAAAACCACTCTCAATGCCACTGGCAGCAAACAATGACAAGATACAAGACAATCACAGGTCATAAAGCATGGTGCAATAAGACAAAGTATGCAAATTTACAATGATAGATGTCGCAAAATAGATCAGATTCATGTGGCCCCTTAGTTCTGAGAGTACCAAAGCAACAGGAAGCTCTCACTAACCACCCGGCACCTGCCTTAGAAAAGCATGCCTTAATCTTACACTTTGCGGCACATTTTTATCACAACATGTATCTTGCACTGAGAAAGTTGAAAGCATATTTGCCAAAAAATGTTGATACATGTATATATAAATCACCTTGAATGTGTATTTGTTTGTTGATTAGTGTTTTACACCGTATCAAAGACTATTTCACTTATATGAAGGCGGTGCCAGTTTCAAAGATGGAGGAAACTGGGCAATGCCTGTGGGAAACCCTGCCCACTTGCACTAGTCACTGTTAACTTCCTCAGATACGGGAGTTTTCGAAAATAACCGACAGGAGGACTCAACCCCTTGATGAGAAAAATATCAGCACGATAGTGATAGGCACTACCCATGTAGCAGAGTGTGCCATAGGTGATGTACTGTAAGGTGCAATTTTACTGCTATATCAACTCTCCAATGCCTTTCAAAAAGAAAGTTCACGGAAATAAAAATATATTATTTATAGTAAATAATTAAAGAAACTGTGACTTACAAATGACGTAATGAACTGTGGTCTGACATCTCTGATAAGTCTAACAGAAGAGAAGACATCCGCCTCTCTGTCTACCTGTAATCGCTCCAGTAACAGGTAGATCGCACAGAATACACCACTACATCTACACCCATCACTGACAAAAACAAATGCACATATTAAAGTATAGGTGTTATTATTTACATGGTAAAACAGAGGAAATAATTTGAATTTAAATTATTTACATATACATTCTAAAAACTCTAAAAAAAGGTATTTCACTTCAGTTGAATACATGTAACACTCCTTGTTAATACATTGAAATTGTCTTGCATTTCCTTTCAATATGACCGTGTAGCAAAAATACATCCTCTTTTGGCAGGAAGCTCCCACCAACTACCATCAACCCGTTTGAAACTATGAAAGGCTCTTAACTGTACTGGTAACTCTTTTGGACATTATCTTCTGATTGAATTACTCGATAACTGAATGTTCCTGTGTAGAAACCAACAACATTATCAAGTCAAAAGCCATTGAGGATTTGCGTCGTACTTAAGGTTATCTCACTGTTGCCAACAGCCCAATAAGTGCAGGAAACCACCCTCTGCGTCACTGCCAGCAAACAATGACAAAATAAAAGACAATCGCAGTAAAATACATGGTGACATTAGGCAGAGTGAACATTTTCAGTGCAAGACGCCACAATATATTAGTTTATATACAGAGAGCACAAGGCCACGGGGATCAACCACCTGATAAGACTTGATAAAGTTATTAATTCCAACAATGAACACCACATTATCTGATAATAAAATAACAAGCTGTAATCCCTGTGGTTTGTCATGTGTTATCATTAATTGAATGGTGTTTAACGCCATGCTCAAAGGTATTTCACAAAGGTGTACTCCTGCAGTAAATAGCCACACTATAATTATAAACATCAACATAAAATGTGAAGTGTTCTGCTCTATTGGAGAAATAGTGTTCCTTGAGTTCTAAGTAGACAGCATTACGCTCAGAACATGCTGCCATCAGCCAGATATCTCTTCTATTATGACATAACACTTGACTTACAGGCACTGTATGATGACAGGTAGAGTTCCACACTCTTGTTGCCAGTTCTCCACCGTTTGTAGGAGATAGAGGAGAGCTTCTCGGGACTCCGGCACATCGCAGTCTAATTCCCAGTCAGGAAAATGAAACTG
>JAUELC010125016.1:0-11519 GCA_031471745.1 Cryptochiton stelleri
ATGATTGGTCCAATATCACGTGATTTTTCACTTTTTACTTTCAAACTTATTTTGGTTGATTAATGTATCTTGTTCAACGCAGCTTTGTATGCCGAGTAATAATATGTGATTATCTTTTTTCAAAGTGTTATAGTTCTGACGTCATTTCCGGTCAGAGTTAACAAAAGTGCGGTTTTTCAACAGTCACGTGATCAAAAAAGCGCTTGACGAACACCTCTGAATTGTACTTGGATATCAGTCCTACTTGTGTACTATAGTGCGCGATAAACATATTCTACCTACGGTCAAATTACAAGACGTATAAGGCCCCAAACATTAACAAAGGTTGAATTTTGTAGTTAATTTTCTCTCCATATTTCATAAAGTTGCATTTACATTTCTTTATAAGTTTTACAATTTGTTGTTTAGGTATATTATAACCAACTTATTTTTTTATATGCATGATTACACTATTAATCGATTAATAGGTCCCCGAAATATGGGAGTAGAAATTAATAAATTCGTTTAAACCTCTTAAAGTCGAGAACGATTCATCAGATAGATTTGAAATTAATACTGAAGATTTTAATTATGAAGGCAATATAAGTTTGAGAAAATTTGGCCGTTTAAAAAAGTATTTCAAAAGTTGAGAAATCAGAACGGAACTATTTTGAACAGTGTATAAAAGACGTATCACAATATTTTCTACGAATTATACGTATCTGACAGAATGGCATAGTGATTAGCGCACTTGTCTGTTAATCCGAACATACCAGGATCGAGCCCGCTCAAGGCGTTTTTTTTACATATTTTTGTTCGATAAAGTTTGTAGCGTTATGAGGCAATAAGCTTGGAACGATACATCGGAGAGATTTTAAATTAATACTGAAGAGTTTTCTTATGAAGACAATATCCTTAAATATTATGCCATTTACGTAAAAAGTTGTGAAATCAAATCTAAACATATGGATCAGTGTACGAAACACGTATCTCAATATTATTGGGCAGATAACCCTCATCTGTCAGAATGGCGTAGTGGTTAACGTACTCTGCTGTTAAACCGAACATGGCTGGATGAAGTCAAGCTCAAGGCAATATTTTTTTTAAATTTCTTTAGAAATTTATATTGAGATGTGGATTGTAGAGTTATGACCGAATACGCTTGGAAACGGTATAAGCGATTTCGTTCGGGTTATAACATCTAGTTGAATACATTGTGGAAGATACAACCACTATTACACTTAGTATTGTTCGTGCATGTTAAACATAGATGTATTTATTTCAAGCGACATTTCGGTACGAGGTCTAATATACTTATATAGTAGCTTGGTGAAGACGATATCTCGAGACTTGAGCTATTAACACAGCTGTTATCTATATAGAAATCTTCTTCAAATTTGATGGATGTTGATTTGGCGTGGCCTTGGGGATAGTATATACACTAGAGCTTACAGATGATACACGGTGTTGATAGTCGATACACTATGGCCGACAGCACATGACTTCGATGTACGTGGAAGACAAGTCAAACGCTAACCTTCTCATACTGGATTTTAAATAATAAAAAACCAATTAAATATCGTTAAATCCCAATTGAAATATAGAATAAAAAATGTAGCTTTGTAGACTTCAAAAGATGAGATATAGAGAGTAATGTTAACATTAAATGACAATTTGTTCATTTGTTAAAACAGCAAGGAATACGACAATACCCATACATTTTACAGAATGTCGTTGATTTTCTGTGAAAGATATAATTAAATGAAGCATGGCGTACATATTCCATATTCTCTTCTTTTAAAGGCATTACACCGTAGATAACCCACCAAAAATAAAACAACACAAACAAACTCACCTGAAATTTCTATATTTTGGGGGTTCGGTGCTACTACATACTTTCAGAAAACAACAACCGTCGTAGATCCAATTAACCGTATAAAGCAGATAAATACTTCTAAATACCCTATATTACGTCCAGGAAAATACTCAGGACAAACAACAAATATTCACCGGCTTATATGGCCACAGACGAGTTTTGTTGCACAAATCATCGATTAGTATCTTACGGTAAAGCAGACAATCTCTGTTATCAATCACATTGGGCGAGTGAGCAGACTCTAAGGTACAGCTCTGGGCTACGATTAATGAGAATCGGTTTAATGAATTAATCATTTCTTACTTAAGGTATAATGGACTAGTGAATCTCTATCTGGAAATTGAGACTGGTGTTTCAGTGCCCTAGATCTTAGATTGTTTCGGGTATAGAATGTGAACTCAGATGGGTTTCGGTTGCTTCTATTCTGTATCCAGAGACATTCTTCAAATCTGATTAATCAATACTTCCTAATGTCCACGTGAAAGAATGGAAAACTGTTAAACCTGTTTATCTTGGATTAAAAACATTAAAATCAACCTTGGTTTCATTCCAATGCCTAGACATATATGTTTTGAACAGAAAGGGTTTCAAAGCACAATTTCAACGCATCTTATTGTCATTTGATCTGTTTTTTATGATACAGTAATCCAGAGAAATGATTAGGCAAAGCGGGATGTTATTTGTCACAACACGCTCTAGGCCTGGTAGTTTGGAGCTGACCGAGTAGCACGGAAGACAGTACTTGACCAGCCCTCTCCACATACTTTCTACAAACACATTTGAAACAGAAAGACACAATCGAGACGTATTTCAAGAACTATTATATCTCTACGGAATACAATATCCAAACTTTGAGTGTAGCCAGACTTGGATGAATTATTTACTTTGGTCGAGTCTTCAGGGCTGCCTGTCCTGCCCCATTGACGGTCAGAATGACAGAGACGAGTTTATTGTAACCCGGAAATCCTAACAACACTCTCTTCTCTTCACTTCAATTACTTTAGGGATTCTATACGTAATTTACTGGAAAGATTAACGAAAGAGCCAGCACTACAGTGTCACAGGTCTATTAAAAGTAAGTTTTTACGACCTATCTATGTATTTTGAATGTTTATTTCTCCATCTACCAAAAATGGAGATCAGCTTACACGGATAAATTCGAAAAAAGAATGATGAAATATGAATGCTTAATAAAGACAAGTTATCTAATAGTTTACGTCAATATTTTATGAACGATATGTTTTGTATTGAAATCTGCGTGAAGTGCTAGGTAGCGTTAATTGATGAAGAGAAAAGATACGATAACTCTCTCTGATCGTTCAAAGCTTAGTGTTTAAATAAGGCAAGGTTTCCATGAGTGGCGGAAATATTAAAAGCCGACCAATACTGTACCACACATTTCAGGATAAATTCAAATTATGTGCACAATGTATGACACTTTTAGAAACATATTTGAACAGATAAAACAAGACAAAAAGCGGTTCACAATAAACGGATTTCTATATATCTAAAAAAATAATAAAAAAACAACCTGGATAATTTTGGGATAAACCCGAAGCTTCAATGTAGCGTAGCGTTAAATTCCATAACATTTCAACGGCTTCTTGACCATCGATTTTTATATTGGTTATTCAATTGACTCAATACGTCCACAGAAAACCCACACGTCGGCTAGTGTATACGTTACTCACAAGATCCTAATTATTTCCAATCCATTATAGAAAATATTAGTGCGTCTAAAATCTTTAGATTTCCTTTATGGCCGTATATGAATTCGAAGCATTTATGATGCAATTAATCAGATTTGTTTGTTACAGATCAACGAATCGTTGTGACGTTCCTAGCTTCATCACGAAGGGTGAAGTAGCATGCCCTAAGTATTCCAATAAATCTATTTTCACAGTCATCCAAATTTACGTTGCTTCGATTACTTCACATGTATTTGTGTCCCTCCACTTACACCGTACCAACTCGCACAATGTCGCATACGCCCTTCCAGAGTTTTCGAGTTTCTGAGAAGACTCCTAGACCTTCACCCTACTTTGTCTAAAATGTTCGCCTCATGTGAAAAATAAGGTTATTGAATTCGTTGAGTCGGTGTGTCTGAAAAACACGATTCTTGATTTATTTACTTATTTAAGTAATGTTTTACGTCGTACTTAAGGTTGTTTCACTCATATGACGACGTGTCGTCCCAATGTGTGAAAGAAACCACACTCTACGTCACTGACAAGAACAAATTGTGAAATACAAGACAATCACAGCAAGCAAAACACAGGGAAATAAGACGGAGTGTGCAATTTAAGAGTGCTCGACGCCATAACAGAAAAGTTTTGTGTTTTCCCTTCTCATACAGCACCAGGACACAGGAAACTCCCACCAACCACCCGTCATGGGCTCTAAGACGATTCTGACTAACGCGGTTCATTTACTCACCGGAGTACATTGTGAATCTCAGAGCAGTCTAACGTCGCTACATAAAAAAGTCCTTAGACTTATTATATTTTGCAATCTTTATTATAGCTTATAATAATGCTTTAACATAATTTGTCTTTACTTTACATTAGTTTTTGGTCTCAGATATAGACAGTGATTTACAGATGCGAGTTCAGGATAGTCAGTTATTTATATTCTGGCAACTTTTATACATCCACAGAATTTAACATTCGCATTATGGATCTAACAAATGAAGTCTTGGAGTAGCAATTTGGCACTACTGTTCAGACGATAAATGCTCATTTGTGGATTTTATAAAACATTGGCAATACAATCTTCCATTCCCATGATACGAATACGTGCTAACTTGCTACATTATAACCTGGTATTGCATTTATCTTCATCCGAGTAATTAATAAAACGAATATTACATAATTGTCTGGATGCTTTTTTCTTCCCTTGATAATTTCAAACAATAGATTAAAGATTAATTTGAGAGACATATATCTTGTCCACCTGGCTAGTACTGTAGACCTCAGGAATGATGACTCCACTGGCGCCGCAAACATGATTGAGCTAAACCATTAACTCCTTCTCTGTTCGCCGGCTCACGTCTTTCCACTGGGAATCCTTAACCGAATAGAGAGTGTCCATGAGCGGTAATAGAATATTCCTCGGTAAAAATCAGTTGACCTATTCCACTTCTACAACATCCCGTAGCAACACACTACCATATCAATGCCGTTAAGCGCTATATTTCTCGAATAACCTTAGACAGTCCTATCTTCACGACCTCGGCCATTCGTAGAAGAACTGTGGAGTCAATGGTTTAGCTTGCCACCATTTGCTACTGGTGATCTTACGCCTTGTTTGGGGGAGTGTGGTCGAATCGCATGGCCTACAGCTTATACTATGTGCTGCACAATACCAGCGTTAACTTTAATAGAAAGAGTTATCCATAGATAACCGTTTTAATTATTTTCCACACGAAACAAAATCCAATGAACTTCAGATGCTAATTGGTGTTCTTCGCCACTGGTAATGCTAAAATTGCTATAACACGTTTAACTCAAACTACTGCAGATAATAACGCAACACCTTCATGTATACTGTCATATTGTAAATAACAGTATAGGAGCACCGTTATTTACAAGGCACATAAATAAAGTAACAAACAAATAGGTTTAATCGTTTGAGTCGCATATTGTGTACATTATAACGGCAACGGAAATTGATACTGCCCTTTGATAGATCGAATTGTGCTACTTCAATCACAGTCTTCCGACCTTCAGTCCACTGAAATGTGTCAAGGTCCGTCAGAAGAAAACCATCGAATGATAAATACCTCGTATAAAATGGTTTGTGTTGGTCTGTTAACTAACACATTCGGAGGCTAGCTTGGATGGATGAATCGCTGGATAACTACATGGGTCCATCCGATAGAGGCATTCGGCTCCACTACAATATACCAATTCTATTACAGTTACTGGGGTTATTTCTTCATAAATCTCATCACCTAGTTTTCTTCTACTCTCTGGCACGATGAACCCAATTGGTTCACTTAAACTTTGACACCGGCTGAATACTATTGTGGAGTTATTTATTGGGGTTTCGGCCAATACGTGTTACTGATATAGCCTGATATAGCTGGGCGTTAGTTACCTTCAGGTCTTTGATGTAGTTAAAAGCCACTGGAAGATAGTATGTGTTGTTTATGCTATGTAATATGTCCACCTATATAAAGCGAGGTGACATATTACAATCATAAAACAGAAGATATAAAGCAAAGCTCAAATGCTACAAAGAAAATTTGGTTGTAGCTGATGGATACTGGGTTATTATTAGAATAGTTAGATCACCAGAGTGTATAGATAACACACCTCAAACAAAAATAAGTCAAACTCGTTCCGTATAAGGCTGGACTTCATTCATTTATGGAGGAACACACAAAGGGATTTTGATTCAAAGTGACGCATACAACTCGCAATGAATCTTTGGGATTTTAACTGTAAAAAGGACAATCGAGAAAATCAATACAATGGAGTTATACAGTTACGCACATTAGATAATCTGTTTATTTTATCGTACTAGCAACATATCAACATGTGATGACGAGATACCCCCAAAAAACTATTATCTACCTATTGTATTCAGAGTAGCAAACAAGAGCCAGTGTATAACTACGAAATACTACTCGAGTCTTGGTGTAAATACTACTCGAGTCTTGGTGTACATACTACTCGAGTCTTGTTGTACATACTACTCGAGTCTTGGTGTACATACTACTCGAGTCTTGGTGTACATACTACTCGAGTCTTTTCATTTATCAACATCAATTGACGTTTAACATCAGATTCATGTTGCCAACAAAATAACCCTGTTTAAGTATTTCACTTACATGATAACATTTCAGTTACTCAAGGATAATGAGAAACCCGACATAGAACTTCAGTTGTCTTTTGTGACAGTGTTAAAACCCCAAAAATTTGTTACGAAAGACCAATGTCAGACATCCGCAGACGTTTAGATAACTACATTTATAGGGCATCTAAAACGTAAATTAAGTCCAAATTACACCCATGTTTTCTCAAATGTCCTGGCGTTTCAAGATTATAATTTACTAACAATCTTTAATTTCTATATACAATGTTATCGGAATTCAGTTTACTAGTTTAGGCAAAAAAGACTAAATGGCTGTGAAGGGCGTATTCCAGTCTAATACAACTACAGACAGCATTGACCATAATGTTTATAATATATACAATAGAAGTTAACGCGCAAGGAATTAAAATCGTATAGATGGGTGAGCTAATTAATAATGGATTCTGCATAACGGTATTGAGGAAAGCCATTACCTGGATCAAATCTAATGACAATTGTAAGAGTTCTTATTAATTAAGGAATCTCAATAAGTATTTCTCTATTCCCCGTAAAATATTTGTTTACTGTATTGCTGTATGTGTCCGTACTAATTATAATAAAATTGGCTTGGAAGTGCGCATGTGACCAATCTGTACTTGTGTGTTGTGTCTTTTCAAAAGCCTTGTAAAGGGTGATGTGTCATATCATTGGGAGCACCAGGTCATTATAGACTGTTTGCATTACATCATCATACACTTAAAACCGCAATCATTTGTTCTCTTTCACCAAATGAAAACAGGTAATATAGTGCCACTGCTGATTATATTGTTGAATGTTATTCCTAATGGTTATTAACATTAAGAGACTAATGTCATCATCTCAAAACACAATCCCCTGAAATCTCTCTGGAGATTTATGTTGCTTGTGTTTAGTGCTTTACTTGCTCATGAAAACATATCGCAGTTCTCACATCATATTTATATCAATTCTCAATCTTCTTTTTATCATATCTCTAAAAAATTGAAGCGGCCATTTATTGATTACTGTTCCTGTTTCAATACTGAATCAAGTTTATTGTTATGCAATAACGTAATGAAAAATGTGTTTAACATTATTTTGAAAAGCATTCTGATGTTTCAAAATTATCGCAAATTTCCACTATAACAATTATTTCAAGAGGCCACAACATGTTATAACTGTTCTTCCTCTAGATCGCGAACCACGCAACTAGTGAATTTCTTTCAGTGCGAATGCTGTCAATTAAAATTAGGGAGTAAATCTTAACGATTTTCCAAAATCAATACGGTCATTGTATTTCTGAAGGCTTTACAATCTCCATGAAACAATTTTTCGCCAATTCTGTGTTATAAGTTATATGTATTAGTGGTTCTTGTTACGCTGAGATTTCACGGCTTTTTAGCTTTAACTTAAAATATTCGAATAATATTGTTTTACATTAATTTAAAATGCCGTCACGTCAAATCCCAATTAATTGTTTTATACTGTTGCACGTATTCTTTATGCGATCAATGAACATCAAATCAAGAATTAAATCATTATGGCACAATCCAGTAATATAAACTGTTTGAAGTAGCTTATTAGGTTAAGATCTGACACAAACGATGTTTGGCCTACTTCGCAATTACATTATATGGACAGATAAACACATTGGAAGAAAAAGCGAAAGCATCGAGACCAATCAAATAGGTAATAAATATTTTATTGTGTAATGAATCGTCACTTTCTGCGCGGAATATTACCTCAGGCGGTACCCATAAATGTTTAGAAACAATGATGTATAGAGACTTTCGTTTTGTGACATCCTTTAGGAATACAATACAGGACTTTTCGTGACAGCTCAGAAATATTTAAGAGCATACAATGCGTCTTTCATCTATTAGAGTCAGATGAGATTACAAAACACGGTGTGCGGTGAATCAATGGCAGTGTACCCACATACTATCGTCATAATACTTGTGGCAATTCATAATTACTCTTAGATAATGTAACGAAATAAAGCCCGGTACGATTTGCAAGACATAAACAAATATATTTTTTTAATTAACTCAACACAAAATGAGAAAATGAATTATATTTTATTGATTGACAAAAGGTTACATCGAATGAGTGAATTAAATACACAAAAAGAATAAATATTTACAGACATTTTGATAAATAAAGATTATTATCTCTGAAAAGGGTAATAGACCAATGAGGCCTATAAGAGAATCGTCATTCCGTTATTTTGCAAATCTCGTATTTTCATTCTTGTCTGTTAACTGATTTTGAGAACAGTAGTCGTTTCTTTTTACAACGAAACAAGACAATGGTTTGTAACGTTAAGCTGTCCCTGTTTTGTTGGTAATCATTCTGGACTTAAACCATGTCTTTGCATACGGAATCCCCAGCTGTTAGTTGTACATCATATAGCAGCACCTATAGAGGAAGGGTGACTTCCGTGTCCGGGACCTTTACCGTTAAGAGTATGATGTTAGCTTTACAGGGTAATAACACCTCAGACTAACTGCCCCATCAGCAGAGAATTGAGAGCAACGACTTAACATTAAGTGACTGGGCTAGATCAATAATACCGGCTTTCCACCAGATACACATCGATTATTCCATCCAACGAAACTGCCATTAACACGGTTAACCTCGTACAGAGGAGGATCTGTCAATTCACCCAATAGTACCCTTTTTACGCAATCATGTCACATCATCCAATCTTATCTGTGTTTGACGTATTCATTTTTTTCCTACAGTAGGGGATTCCTTTTCTCACCCGATACAGACTGCAGTGGAGGTTTCATCTCCAACACTGACTACAGTGGAGGTCGCATTACCTTCGCCTAACACTGACTACAGTGAAGGTTTTATTGCCTTCGCTCAACACCGACTATAGTGGATGTTCCATTACCTTCACTCAATACTCAATACACAAGAGGTTTCATCGCCTTCAACCAACACTGACTACAATGGAGGTTCATTGCCTTCGCCCAACACTGGCTGCAGTGAAGGTTTTATTACCTTCACCCATTAGGGAGCATGTCAAAATTGGGACGTTCTGTTGGAACTAAGGCGTCCGATTAGGAACGCATCCTCGTTCCGATTTTGAATTGTTGAACGTTCGCCATTGTTCGAACGTAGGTTATCATCGGATTGTTCGGAATTATCGGAACAATCGTTTTTATTGAACATTCGGTTTCAAAACAATCTAGTAAACGGTTGAATATGGACAAAGGTAGTACAATGAAATAAAACTCAACAAACTTTAAAAAAGATTGCGGTAACTGAGGTCTGAGGCTTTAAACTTGGTCCGTAGATTTACTCAACAACTGGTAGCTGGAATTTTTCTGAATCGGGAAAAGTCTGAATTGGACAAGCCGAAGTTTTGCCACGACTTAATAGATATATTCATCGAGCGAGACCGCCATTTTGAAGATCGGCGTACATGTTGAAAACTTCAGAGAAAGACGGAACATGGTTTTTGTCCCTTTGAACATTTATTGACAGTTACTTAACTAGGCATCAACCAATAATCGTCTATCAAATTTATCATGTATTACAAAGTTTATAATTAATAGGTAGGTTTTAGGTTTGGAATTTTGACAGTGCCGGTAGCCTCACCTTCATACGGCCAATGTCAGAAACAGAAAGCGTAATTTTCAATGAGCTTCCAGAACTCCAACTTTATTTTTTGGAATATTTAAATGCTTTCTGACTGGAGTAGATGTCTTATTGCCTTTATTCAATACTGACTGCATTTCCTCCACCCAATACTGATTACAATGGAGGTTTCATTACCCGCACCAATACTGAATACAGTGGAGGTCTCGATCATTGCCTTTAACCAGTGCTGACTGCAGTGGAGGTCTCATTTCCTTCTCCCAATACTAATTACGGGGGAGATTTCATTACCCTCACCCAATGCTGACTACATTGGATTACATATTTCAACTCAACCTACAGTGGAGCTTTCACTCACTTAATCCAGTGCAACATACGGTGACTATTTTATACATTCGATGGAATACAACCTTGAGTTTGTGTTTTCATTCGCATTGTCCAATAGAACTAACAGTGGAGCTTTCAGTCACTTAACCAAATCATCACACAGTGGATATTTTATTAATGCGATGCAACCTATAGTGTGACGTTCCATCCACATACTTCAAATCAACCTATAGTTGAGAGTTCGTCCAGTGGTTGTTTCAGTCACAAAACTCAATTGAACCATGTGTAGATTCCATTCACTTAAACCAAATACTTAAGGTGTATTTACTTAATAAAAGAATATTGATAACAGACGATTAGATAAAGCATGGCTCACAGAATATTCGAAATCAGGTTTGCTTCTCATGAAGACTCTTCAGTCTATGGAAAGCAATGCTAGTTATCCCCCAGCGTGTGGTTTTTGTCACAGCTTACCTATATGGTACAGCAATTATATCATTATATTTAATGTCATTATATTTCAGCAAGTGTCACGACCGACACTATAAATAGTGTATAAGGAGTTAAGGAAACTATACCGGCCTACGCTTATACTCAGTTCACCGGGGAATCCTTTCACGAATCACGTGTTTATTTAACTTTGAGTTTAACAATGTCAGATGTCTAGAAAGAGAAATGTTTCTCGTCACATTTGGAAATTTGAGAGAGAAATGTCCCTGGGGTTCAAAGAGAACAATCGTGACAAGTACATTCACAAGGGCAGATGGCTGTTCTACAGACTGGATACCACGGCTGTTAGATTAAATTGAAGGGGCAATGTTGTATGCATGCTATTGATTTTCAGATTCATTTGACTCCCCTGACAGAAGGCATACAATGAAACTATCATGAGAAATATAAATACTGACATATT
>JAUELC010125125.1:0-11518 GCA_031471745.1 Cryptochiton stelleri
CCAAAGCCTAGAACAAAGTGAACTATCAAAGCCCAGAACACAGTGGAATGTCAAAACAGAGAACGCGATGAACTGTAGTATATACAGGGAGTAATGGCAAAGCCAAGAACACAGTGAACGCTTTGATAGTTCACTTTGTTCTTTGTTTTGATAGTTCATTGTGTTCTATGTTTTGACAGTTCACTGTATGTTTTTACAGTTCACTCTGTACTAAGTTTTGACAGTTCACTGTGTTCTAGGCTTTGGCAGTACATTGTGTTCCGGGCGTTCAAAGTTCACTGTGTTCTAGACTTTGACAGCACACTGTGTTCTGTGTTTTGACAGAAAAGACATGTCAATACATGGTGATTCAATATTTCTATTTTATAAAGACCATATCGCCGAAATGTTGTAACACTAGGAAAATACATCCAATCTATACCATTGGCATTAATATGATTAACTCGATTAAAATTATAGGATAGTGAACAGTGTTGGAATATAGACCGAATCATGGCCATGAATAGAAACAACTGCTGCTATCCACAAACGTGTGTGCACTATATCAGCATATAGGCAATTGTTTTTATTTATTATTTTACTGTACAATTTATTCTTTTTAATCTTTACAATTTTCTTTACAAAGAAAACGACGTTTTAGGAAATTGTCCTTACAGTGATGTTAACAAGTAAAAATGTCTATTATTTTATGTCTTTTCTCTCTCTCCATTATCTTGTGCTGTAATAAAAAAAAAATAAACTTAACTTTCCATAGATGCCAACCCTTATTAAAAAAATACCATGGTAAAAGGGGTCAAAATACCATGGTAAAAGGGGTAAAAAAAACCCACGATAAAATGGGTCAAATTACCATGGTAAAAAGGGTAAAAATACCATGGTAAAAGGGGTCAAAATACCATGGTAAAAGGGGTCAAAATACCATGGTAAATGGTGTCAAAATACCATGGTAAGAGAGGTCAAAATACCATGGTACTATGGTATTTTTGTACAAAGGAAGAAGTTTCAGAGATTCATGTTTCTGATTATACACACTTACCTCATCCATTCCACCTCTAGGGGTCTTTCGGCGTTTCTTTCCTTATTTATGTAAGTCTGAATTTCTTTAAGAAATGTGCCTTCTAATTCAAACAGGGTGATGAGTTTATCCACCGCTGTGAAGACATCGGGTTGAACCGGAGAAAAAAACACAATAAGTCCCAGAAAAAAGTTTGTCAAACTAAAAATCTTGTAGAAAATCATGATGTAGAGAAATTAAGAGAGCACCATTTGGACAGGGAGACACCGGGTGTTGGCAGGACAACTCAACCCGATATACACGAGAATTATTAGGGTACGTGATCGACGAGTTAAAGCCACATCAGCATGTCGATACCTTTGACAGCTTGTGGGGCTTCACTCGCAGTGAATTCATAATGGGGGTATTGTTAATAAGCTATTTAATCATAATGGGGCTCCAAACGGGGGGGTCTTATCTCTAAGAATTAGTTTAATAATCGACAACTGAAACATCTGTTTTAGACCAAACAAAAAAGTACTTAAATAATATACTTTACATACGCATTACTTCGCCCTACAATTTATTTCAAGTAAAAGAACAGCATTAGACAGTTAAACAATTGAATATAACATTTTTAAAGAATTTCCAGCACGGGCCTCAGAGATGATATATTGATGTTAAACAAGGTGTTACCAATGGGTATAATAGACACCAGGAGCTATCCCTACTAAGGCAATGTATCACGGTTATAGCCTTGTATGCATGGGGGAGAGCGGGCATGGTGGGAACGTGCGAGTTTAAGCGTCCTATTTACCAACACCTGACACACGTTAACACCGAAGATTATCATGTGTGACATAAAAACGTCGTAACGTTATCAGGCTTCACAGGTAAATTTACCTGCATGTAGCATCAGGTCATTCTAACAATAGAGATTTCTCCCTTTCGTGGAGACTTAAACTCTGAGGTATTGACACGCCATCTTGCTGGTCATATAACAAAAACTAACGCTGTGTGCAGTTTTCTAGCAGGGCCGACATGTTGAAGTGTTTTATTCCCCCTTTTACATGTGATTTTCTCCCTCTATCTGCCTTCAAAATGAATCGGTCCTGCGATAACTTTTTTCTATGTTTAATTTTTGATCAGTTAGCCCTAAAATATTGACGATTAAGTCACCAGCCCACTTTATTTGGGTAACAGTACTACAACAACAAACAGGGGTAGTACTTACAAGCGACATATCGGTTGTTTCTGGCTTCTGTCGTCTCCGTACACTATACCTTGGAGGTTCATCGTCGCAATGGTACTACCGACAAATGCGTAATATTCATCGCCCGATATTTTTACCTAAGGACTTCGCGGATTCAAACAATAAAACTCAGCAATCCGACGCGCTTTGTAGCCTAATTCACATTTAAACCAGAGGTTTTTCCTTTTATTCGCCTTTAACTTTTATTCGCCTTTAACTTGTGGCAAATAAAAAAAATAGTGGTCTGTTTGTTATCATTTAATGTTAATGTAGACCCGATGATGTCATTTACGTACACGAAAAACAGCAAATGTCGAAGTAGATCTACACGAGTTATCTCCCATGCCAAAATGAACTGCATAACTTCCGAGATTAGTTTCACAAAGGGAAATCGTTGAGGAGAGTCGACTTGGCTACACAGGTAAATTTCCCTGTATGTTACATCTGGTAATTCTAACCATATGATTTCCTTCTTTCGTCGAGACTTAAAGGTATTGACAAGCCATCTTGTTGGTCGTATAAAAAGTTCAAGACTGTGTGCAGTTTGCTAGTACAGGTTAAGTTCTTATTCACGATTTTATAGTTGTTGTTTTTTTCTCCCTCTATACTGCCTTCAAAATTAATCTGTCCTCGACAACTTTTTTTCTATGTTTAATTTTAAATCAGTTAGCCTTAAAATGTTGATTATTTATTCAATACAGCAACAGCCAAAATGGGTAGTCATTACAAGTCTCGCCCCACGCACTTACGGCCGGTCGAATATATGCGAGCTCTACCGATCAGGTGTTACACAATTATTAAATAAAAATTTAATATTTGTCAAATGATCGAGTTTCAAGTTGTTATAAAAGTATTACTATGGTTTTTATTTTTCTGGACCGTATAACTAGACAATGAAAAGACCGTTAAATCAACCATACAACCGTTTGATCCAGTAATCCATCAAACAAAAGTCGGTGTGATCATTGTCTGAATTAAATATCTAACAATTAATAAAGTGGAACAAATTTATCCGAACATAATAAAAACATAATTTTCCTCCAAAAGTCATCATCCATTTATTTGTTTCTAGCAACCGTTCAATCAGTGAATCAACCAGATCAAATCGATCAGTTAATCAGTCAATCAGAATATACAGAAATAAATCCATCAATGATTGGGTCAAAAACACAAGCAATAAAAAAGTAACAATATTTGCCTTGTAAGATGTATTTAATATTTTGCCCATTGTCGTATATAACTCGCCATTAGAATATTTGCAAGTTAAGACAGAGGCCGCGCCGTGGTTCAGTGAATAGTGCATTGGCCTACTAAGTTCTCTTCGATGTAACGATGTAACGGACCAGGTTCGAGGCGATATGTGAACCCCGGTTATATGACTGAAGTTCACCAGTGGCTGCGGTTTGTACGAGGTTTCCAATCCACCCGGTTTTCCGACAAACACTGGATATTCATGTCGTCATATATAGGTGACATACACTTGAGTACGACGTAAAACACCAATCAAATAAATAAATGAAATAAAAGTCAGATGCATAGGTCTATAGGACCCACTGTCTTCAATTAAAAAATGTCAAAAACTGACAAAAGCCACGGCGGTTCGGTGGAATACAGACATGATCTTATCTCATTACCAAAGCGCTGGAATCATGGGAAACCCTGTTTAACTATTTATAACCTATCTTGTTGACAAATGATTTTTATTTTCACTTTATAAAAATAAGACATTAAACGGGCTGTGAATCGCTTGCAACTTGATGGTATGAATAGCTCCTATAGCCCCTTTTAGCTATTAGTTTATTACCCATAATTCACCATTTGATTCTTAAAACCAAACTGCGCGGAAGCGGTAAATATAATATCTCCTGCGCAGCCTACATCACACGAAATGTAAAAAGCTGGCATAATGCCTCAATGCGTTGAACTGTTGCAATGGCATTGCACACCTCTGGTTAATAGACTTCTGATAAAATATAAATATAAATTATTCGGTCAATTGATTTGAGTCGGGTAAGAGGTGTATGGGTATATCAAATCTCCTAAGTAGCTAGGGTTACGTAAACACCAGTAAGTACGAAAACCGTTCAAGTGAGTGAATGCACGGATTAATAAGTAAGTAGATTATGTTTATCCAGTGCGAAATTACTTTGTTAATATTACAGATTATTGCCTTTCGCCTTGACTGCGCTTTCTCGGATTAAGGAACAATATATCGTAAACTGATTGTGCCGTATCAGGTGACTATATATATATTTCTAAAGATTAATCACACCGACTGTATATATTATATGTATATACATAGCTTCTACGGGCAATGATTCGTGATTTAATATAGTCCATAGATTCAAAAACGAGACTCAATGCACTCGACGTTATACACTGTAAGTGTAATTCGGCTATTGTAACAGAACCTCTCATATCAATATGGAGGAAGGTCTAAGTGTCCAGACTAAGATAAGTCTGGTAAAAAATGAGCGTGAAGACAGAAGTCTCAAAGCTAGGTTGAAGAAAATCAACCATGCTAAATCCGTATGGGCTCATAATTCAGAGAGTGACAAAAAGTTGTTTATTAAGACACATTCCGGGCTAATAGCAAGATCTCTGAGAAATTCACAATCAGCCATTAAAGAGCAGATTTCACCCGCAACGGATTCTAAAAAAATGTGTCGTAGGAAGAAGACATTGGTTTTTCCAAAACTTCCGTTCTCAAGTCTAATAAACAACACAGTTCATTCAGATGCCAATTGCGATAAAGATGACGTTATAGAGAGTTTCCTAGCAGACGCTCTTAACCACTCACAAAACTCCAAAGAAAATACAACGACGGAGAAAGAAGGCAATGAAGAAGTTAACGATATTATTGAAAAGAACGACGAATCAACGGAACAGTCAACCGAAGTTCAAATGCAAATTGACGAGCGCGAAAAAACAGATGTGATCGAAGCGTTAAGCGAGACACCAAATGAAAAATCTGAAACAGCGGGCCATGGCGACGTCTCAGCGAAGGATATTGAAGAAGAGGACCCAAGGAAAAACCAAGAAGAGGAGAAGAAAAAGGTAATAGCTTCTGGGAACGTTGTAGAAACCGTTGACGAACAACTGGACAAAACCGTAAATAATAAATTTGAAAACGAGACACCTCTAAAGATAGCTATAGGACAGACATTTATGACAGACCTTTGTTTAATTGAAGAAGAAACCGCGAATCTTCTGTCTCTGGAGTCTGAGACTGAACCCCCGGAGAAAGCATTGCCTCTAATCCGACCTGTACCAAATACCCAGCTAGTTCGTAAAAGGTCTCTGGTTAAACCCACGCTATCGCCTATTACGGATAAATCAGAGGATACTGAAAGAAACCATCTGAATCATTGTGATGATGTGTTATCTGATAAAACAATTACACAGCACAGTGGTGGGATTTCCCCAGAGGAGGATTCCAGTAAAGAGGACAGTGAGGAACAGGACGATGATTCTGAGGATGGATGTATTGAACAGGTCCGGATCTCTAATGACATGTCGAACAATACAACTGACAGAGAAGATACAGATTCAGATCCCTTTGTGAACAGAACTGACAGAGAAACAAGTTTAAACACAGAAGTCCGGATAAAGGAGGATGGGTCTACATTTGAACTGCAAAATAAACAGGTGAGGAAGAAATACGGGAAAACTATTGTTTCTAAAGCAAAACCGAAGAAGACATTTATGACAAGACAATCCTTCTTGATTCCTCAATCATCTTTGCTACCAAGAGTAACAAAACTGTATAAACCTGCGTGTAGACGATACGAACAGTCCATGATTCCTTCTGCCTTTAATATAGACTTCATTAGACGGCTCATCATAAAGAACACTGTCATTGATAGTGATGAGGACGAAGACGACGAGACCAATGAGTACAGTAACACGTCATTGCACAAGAGAAAGCCAAAACGGAAAGCAGTCATGAGTCCCGTCAAACCTCGTGTGATCTGGACACAAGAAACACTAGCCTCTCTACCAGACTGTAGGTATTTGAGACTTCCACCTTTGGTACAAATAGGACAAGTGTTTTGAACAGTGATATGTCATATTTGTGATTGATTGATTGTAGTTGTTAGCGTGTATGCTATGATTGAATATCGGTTAAAACTTCATGTTGAGATTCCATATCGTGTAGCGTTATCCTTTGGTGCGAACGGTTGCCGATGCTATTTTTAGTTTCCTTCATTCCATGTTGGCTCTATATATCACTTCTAAGTTGCGTGAGATAAATAAATCCTTTTTTTTTTAAAATGAAATTTGAACTTTGTGTTATATCTAAAAATCTAAAGAATAATTGTTTAACTGATTGATTGGTTTATTGATAGGTTTATTGATTGATTGGTTGATTGATTGATTGGTTGATTGATTGATTGGATGGTTGGTGAATGGATTGATTGATTGATTGATTGGATGGTTGGTTAATTGATTGGTTTATTGATTGATTGATCGATTGATTGATTGATTGATTGATTGGATGGTTGGTTAATTGTTTGACTGATTGATTGATTGATTGATTGATCGGTTGATTGGTCAGTCTGACTTAACAGACGGATTTATTTAAACGATCGTCACCTCAACCTGGTTCAATCTGTTTATCACAGACATAGCAAATATTACTTCTGAAAACATTTGTGTTAAAGGCGCTCAGCATTTTGCGGGTTGAAAACTTTAATTTACAGCGTTTAGAATGCATGTTATTCTAGTTTGCGCTCCGTCAAATAAAGGTATGTTTGTTTGTTTGTTTGATTGGGGTCTTACGCGGTACTTAAGGTTATTTCACTTATATGACGGCGTGCCAGCCCAATGGGTGAAGGAAATCCCCCCCAACGCCACTGGCAACAAACGATGACAAGATACAAGACAACCACAGGACAAAACAGGACATAACAGGACGCCACAAACAGATCGACTTCGTGTTACTCCTTAGCTCTGAGAGCACCAGGGCAACAGGAAGCTCCCTCCATCCGCCCGCCAAAGAAAGGTGGACATATAACCATGTTGAGTACGCTAGCTAGTGTGAAGTTTACATTTGTTTGGCGCATGTTATTATTTATAATAATCTTTCTGGTCAATGTTCAGATCCAAATAAAATGTTGACTGAAAGCTATTTCATTATGTTAACAATGATCGAGAAAACTTGTTTATTGTCGAAATAATAAAAGCAAATTTAGCATTCCTTCCTTTTTATGCATGGATCATTTCGCTGATGGTTGTATAACAAGTCCCAGCTTACTTATGAGCCAGGAAAACCGCCATCTTCAAATTATGACGCCGTATAAAAAGTGTGACTCTGTCAAAGGATGCGCAATAGTCCAAAGAACTATCCTGCCAAATTCCATTCGGATCTCATTCAAATTGACGAAGCCTTAGTATTTTGTAACTCAGTTTCTGGTCCAAAAACGATAAGAAACAATTGTACTCATGTTGTCATTAATAAAAATGGCTTATTTATGACTTCCGATAGTGACATGCGCGTGTAGGCCATACATTAATTGTAACGTCACTGGGATCAATATACTTCCACATGTTAAAGATCGATGCATACCAAATGTTACATATCGGTTACCGTAAATTGTAAACAAATTTTACGAGAGATTCAATTTCAACGGCTAGTTCTCCTATCCTCAAACACATGTCGCACTTTAAATTCACAGGGCAGCCAATACCTGCTTTTAAAGTCTCCACAGGAAACGGGTTTAAAGAATGTTAATGTAAGGAGCCATTGGGATATATTAGAACGGTTGGGTAGGGGTGGGTGGTGGGGGTGGGTCAAAGGGTGTGTTAGGGAGGGGTGAGTAGCGTATGGATATTCAGGTAGAATGGGATACTTACGGTATTAGTAAAGAAAGAACCACGTGGACTACAGTGTTTCGTTGTCATCAATAAAACGTTGACTTATAGTGTTTTGATCCTGGCTTCTTAGTAAAAGGATTTGATATATTTTTGTTATACTGGTATTGTATATTTTCTGCAACACCAAAACATGGGAAGAGACAATGGGAAACGATTGTCATTGTTTGTTTTCATCTTGGCGATTTCGTGTGAGTTTACGTTATCAAGTATTCTCCCGACTGAGAAGGTACGAGAGATAATCGAATATGAGGAAAAGTTAATCACCGGATTGGGTAATTTTATCCAAGAGGAAAATGAAAACGGAAACGTAGTGGAAGACGCCATATTAAGGTAAGAACTCATATCGTATATATATATATATTTTTATAAATGCAGAAAGAGAAAATTGCTTGCCTTCACCCGGGATTTTTGCGTTACAGACTCGTGTCTTATAAAAAAAATATAATCTATTGGTCGTATATCGATTTCTTCGAAGTGTGTTTAAGTCATATATTAATGCTATTTATGAAAAGGAAGGCCATATCTATTTCCTTGATAATCGAATGTCCTTTTTCTGGATGTATCTCATGTTTTCACAATATTTATCATTTTTGGCGTTAATGTCTACGAAGCATCTTAATGTAGTACGTAACTCACGATATTAACGCATACAAACACTTTCAAATACAGGTACTATAGTCGTTGTGCTGCGTATATAGATATGCCTTAGGCATAATGAATTGAAACCGGCTTTTAACCGCATTGTTATGATGAATGCAATATGTATATACAGGGTAATCTAAGGCCCCGGGTTCGATTCCCGATAGAGGCATGCAATCATCGTTTATACAAAAACATGTAGGACTGCATCGATCTCTGTGAGACATATGAACAGTAGGTTATTACATCCCAACCGTATATACGTATGTTAAATATATACCTCTTTATATGGTAAATTACTTTTTCGTAAGTACCTTTATCTTTGTCATTTAGTTAGTTAATGGTTGAGTATAAGGGCGACTACTTTTGATGAAATGGGCCACTTATATCATGGTTTAATCGATTAATTGATCGATTCGATTGGTGTTTAACTCCGTGTTCAATGGTATTTCACTTATATGACGGTGGTGTACTCCAACAGTAAAAAGCCACACTAACACAACTATAAAATGTGAAGTCTTTTGCTCTGTTGAAAAATAATTTTCCTTTTGTGCTAAGTAAAGTCACCATTGCTACTCTCGGGACATGCTGCCCTTAGCGAATCGAAAGGTAATTGAGAATTTGAAATAGCTGAATTCAATGTCTACCTTGGGAGATTTCACTCTGTTTTATAACCCAATCTTTGAATCTTCAGTATAATGTTGTTTCTACCCACCAGTTTCCACAGTAGGGTCCAGGAGGAGAATCTTGCATTCGAGTTAAGCCCCACGGATGTTTTCCGTTTGTACCGCCGAGTGGTGGAGGACTGGGAAAGTGTGCTCGAGAAACTATTGTGTCCTGATTGCTCCAGGAACAACGGCACTGATGGTAAGTGTAGCACACTCACAGGATATCCATTGTCTATATTCACAATTACATATTAATTTTGGTTATTTGATAAGTTGTCGAAAATATGACCAAGGTTCGCTATATGGCTTGATTGAATGACAAAATAGTATAGGGTTATCCCTATAGGCTCCAGTCGATTCAGACACAATACCTTTTAAAACTCTTATGCATTATAAAAGGCTTATTTATTTATAATTGGCATGCTATATGGATAGCCTATGTCCTTCATGTCATTACGTCATATGATGATGATATTTGTGAAATTATATTTTTATTCAGTGATGCCTCAACGATTGTAAAAATGTCTATATATTATAGATTTTTTTTTTTTTTTTATATTTTCCTACCAGATATAGAGAGGGCGTTATACAAGTGTCAGAAACGTACACTATGGCCTCGTGAAAGTGACGTCACAGATTCCGCCATGGCTCTCGTGCGGTTGGTTCGCGTCTATAACATGGATTTAAATGACGTCATAAGCGGAACTGTGATGGATATAAGAGGCGCAAGCTTAACCTTAGATGACGTCATTTTTATTTCTGACGTAGCATCAGAGAACCAGTTTTATTTTGAGGCTATATCTTGGCTAAAAGCGGGACTGGAGAAAGTTCAAGGGGATAGTGATACACCTGAGCATATTGTAATCAAATTATACAAAGAATTGTCTTCAGCATTTTATCAGGTAATTTACACTAAGTCTTACTGCAATCTATAATTATCCGATCTTATCATATATATAAAGAAAGCGTTATACGAGAGACTTTTTTAAATTTTATTTTATTTTTGGAATCGCGATGAGTTTGACATTAGAATATCAAGTTTGATTTGTTTAATGAAAAAAAAAATTGACATATATGTAAACCCCACTTTTATAACACTGCTATTTCTGATTTGTTATTTTAGGCCAAGTTACCCAAAGAGGCGGCGAAACACATGAAAAAATGTTTATCTTTGTGTAAGTATATCGTTTTACATTATAATCTTCAACAGAATCATTACAGGAGAAAAGTAATTATTCGATTAAGGTGGAACCTAGAAGAGTTACATTTAAATTTAACTTGCTATAGTTCCGAAGGGATATTTGATGAGTCATTATTTATTATAAGAACATATGATTTGAACAGCACTTGGAGCGGTGTAACACAATTACGAATTAACTCTTCTGGATAATCACTTCTGATTTTGTGATAAAAGATCTGTATTTGTCAAGGTGAGTTTACACCTGAAGACGATACAGATATACATATGTATGGAAACGTGTTCTATCACCAAAAAAAAAAAAAAAAAGTGGTCATCCAGAAAGAAAAAAAAGTTTTTTTCCAAATTATATCAACAGATTGTACTTGTACTTAAAACGCTGAACATTTTCTGGAAACTTGTATTTTGACACATTATGGCAAAAAATAAGAAAAATTTTGTCTGCATGATAGCTGCATGCTTTATCACAATATTTATAACATTTTCTCAGACATGTTTATCTTAAATTGGCATTTTTAAATAGACCCTGAGAGTAAGTCTTCCAAACGTGAACTAAAGTATTATCAAGAGCGCTTAAAGGGTATGACCGGTAAAGAGACTAATGAATTGACGCCACGTGTGATGGGGAAAACTGTTACAGCGTGTGAAGAGCTATGTCGACAAGAACACGTGAGTTGAAAATAGAAGATCAAGGGTAGTTTTCTTTATGTTAAATTACTATCATTAGTATTTTTTGCGTGTTTTATAAAAGTTGAACTTTTGAACTTTGACAAAAGGACAATCTTGACGTTGTGATTTTTAATGAAACAATATTAGTCACTCAGTCAATTGAGAAAATGACATGTTCATTTTAATTTGATTGATTGATTGGTTGATTGGTTGATTGATTG
>JAUELC010125236.1:0-18318 GCA_031471745.1 Cryptochiton stelleri
AGGGATGAGTACAAATGAGTGTGAAGAAATCTACCTGAAAGTACAAATGCACTCGCACAAATCTGTTTATTTTGTCAATAAACTTCTATTATTTTTTTTTTATCCGGGCGTATATTGCGACTCATTTTAGCTCTTCTTGTTGCTTTCTTTTGCAACGACTGGATGCTTAAAACACAAATAAGTTAACAGTTGATTGTGATCGAAGCGAGTAATTTGAAAATGAAAAGGTGAATTGGTCTTCGAAGCTGAGGAAGTTTGAGCATTGCAAATCATGTGTTTCGAGGATACTTTTCCGAATAAATAGCAAAGCTTTAGTTTTAAGATACACTTATGGAATCTAACAAAATTGAAGTATGTTGTAAGTCAAAGAGATTAAGAGAGTTATAAAGTGTCAGTAATTTGATTATTCATTTAAGGAAGGACCGGCGATGTGGCCCAATTGATGGCGCATTTCCTGTGAAACTGCTCTCCGGTGGTTTGATTCACCGCTCTCGACATATTCGAGAGTTAACAGTAGTTTTGGGATCACATTAGTGATTTTTGGGAAAGTTCCGTCCGGTATTACATCAAAACACCAGTGGAGTACATCGTTAAACCTCAAGCAAATAAATTATGCATTTAATGGATCTGTAAGTTAAATAAGATTAACAATAATCAAAACTACGCGTTCTCGGTATTACACTAAGAAGCGTCTCGCATCTCGTCGGTTACGTCAGATTTCAATGCGCCATTTAAAAAAAAAAAAAATACATTGCATTATGGATGTTTGTTTATTATTGTTATATTTAATTCCATCTTGGCTCTTTATTCTTTAACCAAAACGCCAGTAATTGACGGCTACAATGGTCCTTTAGCTTGATAAGTAACTATTTTAATCTTGCCTTACGCTATAACAAGACAACCGTCAAAGAAATTCCGGAGAACCAGCGCCTATTAATGTATACAAACCCTATGGCTTTAGCCGTTGATAAATTAGGACCAGGGATGCCGGAGATGTCCACAAGAGGAAGCATTTCAAAGCAAATCAATTAGGTCACGTCATAAGGGACGTTTCCTGCAGCAGTTGTTTACGTGGCATTCAATGCCACTTTTGTTTAAACGGCCGTCTGTGAAATAACTGTATCGGGAGCCAACCAGTGTTTGTATGAAGATTCACGCTGGAAACGACTAATTCAGAGTTTTGATAGGAAAGCGGAAAGTGGCCATCTCAAGCAAACCATATCTAAATTTCGGTTGTGATACAAAATGGTTTGTATATATGTATAGCCGCTCATTCCATGGGCACATTGAAAGAAGAAAGAGGCGACAGCTAAAAGTACAGAACACCAATCTTACCTGTCCACACAGACTTGTAGCAGACAGAAACACTAACCCGTACTAATGTTTTCTTTTTCATATATTTCCTAAAAGTCTATCAGACATCCGGTGGTATCCCTGCTGGATGGACAAACATTGCGGAAAAAGACATACATGGCTGCTATGATACTTTATTCTGCTGTTTATCGATGTTATTCCACAAACTTTTGGATTTAGTTTCAGTCCGAACATTAGCATACTCACCGCATGGGAATGTTGTCTTGAATCTTTAAATACTGATCTCCAGTTTTTTGTTTAGCGATTAATTTTATCTTATATATATTTTTTATAAATGAAGAGAGAAGAATTAGCTTGCCACAACGAGATTCGAACCCGGGATTTTTTTATTACAGGCCCAACACTCTTCCGACTGAGCTACAGAGGCTCACGATTGCTTCCCGAATTTGAACCCAGTGAAGACTTCATATAGATATATATTTTGTATAACAGAAGAGAGAAAAATGCTTTAATATGTGTATGTCTGTCTCTGCTTAATAGAAAGCCAAACGGGGCATGTATACCACGCAACATTACTCATACAGGGGGAATTGTTGTCGCGCAGCGAATAGTGACGTTTAACGTTAACCATGGTTGCTCTTTGACCTATGTGGGGCAACGAATACAGCTTAAGGGATAAACCATCCTTTGGGCAACAGTTTTCATCACTTTATGGATTTTAACTGCCATAGCTTTTAAGTGGCGCAGCTAGTTTGCGACTTTTAAGTTCATCCCACGGGCTATTTGAAACATATGGGGAACCCGAGCACGCGGGGACCTTATCTTTATCTCAAGGTTTACATTAAGATAAGACTGTGTGTATCTCCAGCGGTGAATCACTGTAATATTACATTTATGTTATGCTTAATTGAAATTAAAATGCCCCAAATGTCAGAAAACAAACTAAGCCTTGCGACATTAAGGTTTTATTCAGGGATTGCAAACTATCCTTTATAATTGGTTTGCTCACGGCATCGGAAACAATAAGGCAATGCTTCATAATATCAAATGTCAAGTCTTTTTGTTACATTGTATCTGCTATTTCCTTTATTCTTCATCAGGGAAGAGGATTGTTGAACGTTATGCAATTTGGTCTGGAATGCGTTAAGCACTACGTCCCAAAAAGAGACAATTAAAACCATTCGACACTGAAAGTAGAACTTTTTTCAATTCTATATACATAAAAATTGAAAGGTATTCTACGATCTTTAATTAATTTCTTTAGCTTCAGAATAAAGATCATTTAACGTGCACAGAACGTTACTCTAAGTGTGGCGTTATTTATAAACAAACGCATCTCTTCTGTCTTTGTCGTTTATATTTTAACATACTCCATTAGAGAGATGGGGTCTTTTGGCTGCTGCGGTAATATGTAATATTACTTTGTGGGAATCATGAATACACACTTTGAGGTGTTAACAATAGAATATATATGGATATTAAATAAACAATATAGCATCATATTATTACGTTAAAACGAACGCAACAGAGCTTGTTTTGCAATATAACTTATTTAGACTATATGTTGACATTCCCTTGGTTATCATGTTGCCGAATTGTTTATTTCTGCTTACAAGGATCATATGGAATAGGAATATTAAAGATTGTGAAATTTGCGATGTGATTAATAATGTATTTGATGGAGACCAATTGAGTAGCCTAATTGTGCAATGTATACTGTTCTCTCCAATTTTTGTACGTTATGAATTTTTTTTGTGAAGATGAAACTATTCACACCAATCTTTCTACTATCAAATCTTTTCATACTTTTTTATTAAAATTGTTAACTCGTGTTATTCTGTGGTTTCACGATATAGTTATAGTCGTTGTTTAAAGAAACAAAGCTCACCGAATTAGAAATGAAGAAGAATGTGTGTTTAATTATCGAATGATGACTAGTTTCATTGTCTTCCAGTGAAAGTCCACAATAATATATGTACGATACTAATATGTATGGATACCAGTCATATACAGCCACAACTGAGCATTCGCATCTAGAATGAAAAATAAGAAAACAGCATTATAGTCGTCATTATCTTTATTATTCTTGTCAACTGGACAAGACCTCCCGTAGTTACATCGGTTGAAGAATATCGCTTAAAAACTGACGTCCATCTCATCAATGCAGTTCGACGCAATTGCTTATAGAGGAATCCAGCCAATAAGCTTGGGGCAAAGAACATATATTGTATTTCAAAAGGAACCAGAGTTGAAATGAAGACAATGATAAAAGTGAATCGAACAAAATAAGTGAAATAAAAAAGATTATTATCTCCTTCGCATAAAATAAGATGGGATTGAAAACGTGATACCAATTCCCTAGCCAATAAGTTAAGTCCCAATCGCCTTCAGCGAAAATCATTCTCCTTCTGCTTCTCATTTGTCGAAGTCAGGTTAATAAGCGGTGGTAAGAGTTGATCAGAGTATTAAAGCAGCCCGGCTATTTAATGAGCTTGAGGCAATATCCCGGCAGATATTTAAAGGGAATACCGTATTCCACAAACTTAGCCATTGATAGCTGCCACATTCTCTGTATAATACAAACCATTTTAGAAACCTCAAAATTAGCCTAAAAATGTTTAAATAAATGAAGACAAACTAGTACAATAATAAATTGTGAGTGTGTTTAAATATGTAAGTTTGCAAAGTCCTTATTGAGCCTAGCATAACGGTTCCTTGTTTTCCTCAATCAGTTATGTATGTGGTAACATGGTTTCTATCGACACATTATGTTGCTACGCTGTTGTGAATGATGACGTACGGTTAATTAGAGCGGGGAAATCATTTGGTTATGTTTCACGTGAAATTAATGCCAGTCTCGAGTTATTGTGTACACGACATCGAAACAGAAACTGAGCGCCACAAAGTAATGGGTTCCGGTACTGACGAATACGGTGGCTTATAAGTGACAAGATTATATTTTGCATTTACAATTTTTTTTTTTTAAATTTCTACTGAAATAGCAATATTTTCACCTCCGTAGATATAATTCCTACTTGAGTTAAAATATTTCTACTTAAGTGGATATTTATTCTACTCAAGTTAAAATATTTTCTCCTCAATAGAAATAATTTCCACCCATGTAGAAATATTTTCTACTCACGTTAAAATATTTATACGATATTAAGATATTATTTCTACTTGATATTTTTACTCACGTAGACATAATTTCTACTCGAGTTAAAATATTTCTACTCAAGTTAAAATATTACTACCTAAGAAGATATAATTTCAACTCGAGTTAAAATATATCCACCTCAGTGGAAATGATTTTTACTCCAGTTAAAATATTTCTACTTGAGTAGATATAATTTCTACTCAAGTTAAAATATTACTACCTAAGTAGATATAATTTCAACTCGAGTTAAAATATTTCTACCTCTGTGGAAATAATTTCTACTCGATTTAAAACACCGTACAGGACCATATAGTAAAAGTAAGCGATCTAGGGCCCACTCAAATTAATACTACTTAAGTAGAAATTATTTCCACTGAGGTACAAATATTTAACTTGAGTTGGAATTATATCTACTTACGTAGTAATATTTTAACTTGAGTAGAAATAATATTTACCTAGGTGAAAATATTTTAACTCGAGTTGAAATTATATCTACATAATAAGTAGAAATATTTTAACTCAAGTAGATATGGTATCTACCAAGCGGAAAATATTTTAACTCGAGTTGAATTTATTTCTACATAGGTAGTATTATTTTAACTTGAGTAGAATTAATATCTACTTAAGTAGACATATTTTAACTCGAGTAGAAATTATTTCCACTGAGGTAGTTATATTTCAACTTGAGTAAAAAATAATATCTACGTTGGTAAAAAATAGTTTAACTCGAGTAGAAACTATATCTACCGAGGTGAAAATATTTCTACTTAAGTAGAAATTTTTTAAAAAATTGTAAATTTAAAAATTATTATCGTGTCACTTATAAGCCACCGTAAACGAAAGATAAAGGAGGTTTAATGCATACTTCTGTTTTGAGAACAACCAGCTTTGTCAAGTTTCAATTTACGTTTCTTCTAGCAATGTTTTAACTGCAAGCGCGTGTACCGATGCAGTAAATGAGCATTGCCACCAAGCCTAATCTGTTAATCAATCACATGGGTCTCTCTGCCAATAGCTACTGTTTCATTTTCCTCCAGGCTTTGTCTAACTCATTTCCTCTACATTTGTGTTTTATACTTGTTTTCTGTTTGTTTTTCCAGATCAGCGGAATCGTGATGAATACCAGAAATGAAGTGTTCTATATTTATCAAATATATCATGAGAATTACCAAAATATTAAAAGAATGTAGATATGCATGTGGAGCCGTGTTAGTCTTCACATATAATAGATAAGGATAGTAGTTTTGAACCTTCTAGCCTAACAATTTCAAAACATATTCACAAGCTTTCGTCTACATCCAGTAGACTTCTTCCGGTGTGGCGTGGAAGTGGTAATTTATTTAAATGGCGGCTTCATTCTAGTGAATTCTGTGCGGACAAAAATTGCTAATCACGTCTTTATGTATGAGTGTGTGTGTCACATGTGATTATGTCACAAGTAACCACCACACGCTAGCTTCTCATGTAAATTGAAAAAGTACCAAGCTGACTAAATTATTAAAATGGGTGATCACTGTCATTGGGGGATTTGTAGGTGATATAGTGCCACATGAATCCAATGCAGAGTGGATAGAGCAGGAGGTGACGTACATGAATGACAAATCATTGTAGATGTCACAAACAAAAGCAGGGTTAATCCCTATGGTGTGCCATAAGGCCATTGTCCTTGATTTACACAGTCAAATTTATGTATTATTATTATTTTTAACAAATATATTATATTGTGTTGACAATTCCACAGCACAATAAAAAGAATTATGCATCGCTAGGTAAAACAAAGACAATCCAATTGTTCAGTTTATCTCGTTAATTACCAATTTTGGTTGTTAAAAATCTCTCGGCCACTCTTGCCAATTGCTAACTTTAGGACAATAGTCAAATATGAGCCATGGACGTTTGACCTGTTTTCCCATTACTACAGCATGTCCGAACGAAATTCACGTAAGTCTGTCAAAAATATATATACTTCGTGAGCTATTTTGGATCTAATAAATTGTGTTTTTGTCAAATAACAAAAGCTATAGATGTTTAGTGAATATTGTTTAACGTCAAATACACATTAACATGGCATGCATTATGTAATGTGGAAAGTTGAATGTATAATAAAACCATTTTACTAACATAACCATTTTCGTTGACAATTTGAGGTACCTAAACCCATTATTTTTCGAATTTAAGAGTGAAAAATGTTTGTTTTGTGCATACTTTCCAAAACTATGTTGAATAATGAGATTTTTAACCGAAAGAACTGAATGGATTTAAATGAATTTTAAAACTGTTACACTCAAATGAAACATGAACATATCTAAAACTCACTATCTTTATTATTTTGATGTTAAATAATATTGGCCAAATTAGGGTCACGAAAACTATGATACGACGGAAAATACAGATTCAATACCTTCATATTCTTCTTCATGCTGCAGCCTTGGTTCTGTAATATAGAAGACACTGTATATGTAGTTTGGCTAGAATCTCAAACAAGACAGCAGGAGTCGTGCAAATACCCTCGCAGTATGGCATATTATTGGTGCTTACATTCCCTTAACTATGACAAACGTATACCTACAATGACCTTGACCCCGCGACTATGATATTCAAACTGGTTCTAGACATTTTCACAATCAACATGTTGGTGAAGTTTCATAAAAATTCACTCATAAAGCTGCCCTTTACGGTTGGAATGTTTAAATAAGATATGGCTATTACACGTCCGTGAATATAGAACATCGATTAAGGGTTTACATTGGATACGCCGTATACATGTTCTTACATAGTGAGTAATATTTCCAAAAACTGTATGATTGGAGAACCGCCCTTGGTAGAGAATACCTAATTGGTTTGAAATTAGCTTCACCGAAAACGGTTTAAAATGTTTGATACTGTCCTTGCACGGTAAATGTTGTTCTCTATTCACTGACCGTGACAGTCAAATTTCATATGGGTTATATACACAACTGTCTTATATATAGTTCTTTTTTTTTTATTTATTGGAATGGCTGAGAAAAAAAAACAGGCGCGTCAACGCATTAAATAACGTAATGTTCTTTGGAAGTTATAATTTAAATACAGTCACTCTTACTCTTTAACTGATTTGTGCCATAAACAGAAATTGACTTCTTAGACTAGAGGAAAACAATACAAATATCGCTTTTCCATAAAAAAGGCAATAAACAAAATTAGGAATGTGGTGTGAGTTCTTACAAAGTTTATGTTTGTTCTTATGACTCTATGGTTGACGGGTTTGACAGGACGGCTGTTTCGCTCAAGAAGCATCTTCGGGTTCTCAAAGCCACCTTTGTTCAATGCCCGCAGCAAGTCGATCTGCAACAACAAAGCACTTAACCCAATAAACAAGAGCAACTTATTTTGTGAAGCTCAAGTTAAAGTAAATATCAAGGATTAAAAAATTAACAGATATTTTTCTTAATAATATTTCATAAAATATGCGTAAGCACGTGAGCCATCGTTTAATAACAATGGTAAATCTACCTTGGTCGGAAGGCAATGCGATGTTGAAACGTTTAGAGGATATAATATGGCTCATCGTAAAGAAAATGATATTGATATAGAAGAGTAAACAGAACATAACCCACCGGAAGCCCGTAAGAAACATCTTCCTGATCCCAGACAATATAATGGAACGGGTCATACGGGTTTGTTCATAAACGTATACGGAAATATTTGATCTTGTTGACCTTCGTGTGGTTACGTTAATATAGCACTTGAGTTGAAATGTCTTTGAAACGTCAAATGTATACGAGCCATTGTCTGTTAATTGTGTGCACGGTATGCTTTTCTCATAGGATCTACATATATTTTACAATACACGTACATTCATTATGGTTAAAGTTAAACTAGAACAATTGCTTTTCGCCATGATTTCAAAAGTTATACCCACGCTATACACATATTGAGTACAAGGATTTCTAGGTCTTCGTCAATAAACCCAGGAATGCTAATGTTACCCCCATGTTTGTAATGTCAACATTAATCCATTAAGGGCGTCGTGTCAAATGCGTTTGAAAATTAAGCTTTTCACAGGAAGATTTCCCACGTTAACCGTTTTTATCAAACCATAGGGTGTTTTTATAGTCAGACTTTAAAAGACTTAACATGAGTCGTTACTTTCTGGATTACACTCAACATTAAGGGATACAACAACTGGTTGACCAGGGTCAGTATATTGATTGACGAGGGTCAGTATATTGTGACTGGGGAAGGCATCAACCGGTGTTGTTCGCTATCGACACCGAAGGCAACATGTTTACGGCATGAACGCAACCCGGTACAAAGATACCCCGATGGCATATCAGTGAAATGTCCTGATGTGTGACGTTAAACATAAACCAAATAAATACAAACAACTTATTGGCTGATGAAAATACAGGTGATTAATTGGCTTACCTGTATTTTTAAGATATGTATTCGTCTATTCATAATAACCCTCGTGACTGTTTCATGACATCCGGGCTGCGTTAAGGATCCCTCATATGGTATGTACTGTGTAGTATTGGGTAAAATACCTTTTATATGAATATGGTAAAGCACATGCTGTTGACCTGTAACAAAACAAGTGGTTAATTACTTACAGGACATTCAGAATCGTCACACCTCTTTGCATTAAACAAATTATAAGTGCTATATACGTGGAATAGTATACAATCGAGAGTTTAAAAGGATGGAAGAAACAGTCTTGTCAACAACATAAATATTTATTTGTTGGTTCGCAGCAAGTACTTACATTTTAAAACATGTACACTGGACTTCAGGTGATAAAAGGGAAACATTTAACTGTAAAGTAGTGTACAAGAAGTGTATCCGATGAAAGACTCCTGCTGACAGAATATTTTCGGATTTATTTTGCCATCGTCAGAAGTGACCTATTCAGTCAACAGGAGTCTTTCTTCGGAGACACTAATTGTACACTACTTTACAGTTAAATGTTTTCCTTTTATCACCTATAGTGCTGTAGCGACTGAATATGTTCGGCTTTATTTTGCCATCGCCAACGGTGAATATTCAGTCAAAATGAGCTTGTCTCTCCTGTCATTAAAAGTACAGTAAAAAAAACATGTGCAATTACTACAATGTCTGTTACGTTAGGAAGACGTGATTGACGCCAACACACAGGGTTCAAACTACAAGAGAAGTAATATTGTGTAACCCTTAAATCTGACTTCTTCGTGGCATATGCTATAATCACAAAAATCCCCATATTTTTTTTTTTGTGTATGTGAAACAAAATTAAAAAAGATATGTGATTCTTTACACAATTTTATATCGCTGCATTTATGTTATTAACGTTAGCTTATATATTCCAATGCATGTTAACAACAAGTTCAGATTGCTGCGTTCCTGATACAGGCCAAATGACGTTGACCTGAAGAGCAGCAGTTTTATAATTATACCCCAATCATATGCTCTGTGGAGTGTCTATTTAGTGACCGGTATTGTAAATTAGTACTACGTTATCATAAAGAAGACCAGTGGAAATGCTGAACCATGCGGGAGATTTAAAGCTTGGTAAGAAGTTGGCTTTTGTAAACGTTTAATAATTCAGAAACATTGACAACAAACTAGAATTGCCTTTTGTTTCTCTCAGTGGTCTTAAACCGATTGGAATCCAATCCCATTCTTAAACCAATATCACACGGGGTTTAACATTGAACACTGTAAGCGATCCACAACAGACAAAACCATTTACTGATTGGATCTTTTTTTGTCATCTTAAAAGGATTAATTGCCAAGTGGAATGGTTCCTACACTAGCCGAACGTGTGTATTGTTCTTGTGGGCTTTTTTGCCTTCTCTGTTTTATCACTACGTTGCGGTTATGTGTGCTCTAGTACATATGGCCGATTTATCAAAGCCGTTTTTAACTTAAGGGAAAATTTTAATTATCGTCCTCTTACGAATCGGTAATCCACAAATATTGAATGAAAGACAAAATCAAAACAGACATGTAAAATCTCTGTTTCATTTTTTTCGACTTGAGAGAAACATTCCTGGTGACGTATGTCTCTGTTCTTGTCTTGAGATCCTTGTTCGAATTAAACAAATAGCTGGTACTTTATAATACAAAACAAGAAATAAAACGGATACCGTTTAGATCTGAACAGATGGACAGCTTAGCGTAATGACAAAAACTACCCCTATCCGGTGCTGTTACTTAACTATTGATTGAGCTTACAGTGCTCTGTGTAACGGACCTGCTATGTTATCGTCATTAATAAAATATTTTGTTTTTACAAATTCAGTAGCTTGACAAAAACTTCTAGTTCCCGATAAAACGGATGACCCGAATCGAAAAAATCTAAATCGTCATATGTAGAGTAATATGCATTGAGTCACTGATGTTAGCAAAACACTTACTATGGTTTTTACCCTAACTATAATGGCTTGTACAATTTTGATTCCAAGGAAAGTAAAAGTCACGTTAGTTTGGTTGGATTCAGGGAAATAACGTTGACGCAATGGTAATATGCTGTGCTGTGCCTCTGTTTAGTCAACGTTGCTGTCATTAGTAACATAAGGAATTCCCGAGTAAAAAAACTGAATTTATTAATTTGGAAATAATTTACTTTTTTTAAGTTTGAAATAGTTTAGGAACATTTTAACCAAACCATGTGGCTTATGTTTATCCTAATGATAATTAACCGATTACATCACAATATGTTTACAACAGGCCACTATTTACAGTCTGCTTTTTTTTCTTTCTGAGATTTTATCGCCCTGGGCGAACTAATATTTAAGTAAAAAGGTTTCCAGAGTATGATAAACATTTCTTTAATGTAACTGATGCGTTGTCAGAAGTATGATGGAAATTCCTAGTACAGGACATTAGCTGCAGTCCGAAACTGATCATTTCACATGTAAAAGTTAAAAATATTCAGTTAGTGCGATAAAAACAATACCATCATTACCATTAACTGATAAATCTATAATATTTTTTTATCACAGCTCCTAAGGTCTGCAGAAAAGTTTTTCCACAGAAATAAAATATAAGGTTCATATAGCTGGAGTCTTGATTACAGGAAGCTATATTAACGCCATAGACTGCCGCTCTATAATTATTAATTCGATCCACAAACTGCGCTGAATCTTTAGTCGCCCTTGCTGTAAATCAGTTTTTCTGTTGTCATACAGAATTCTGGTAAAAAAACTGAACTGCATTAGGGGTTCTATGCATTTCAGAATAATTTCATTTTAAACTTTAAATAATCCAAGAAGACTGAATAGAAACTAAAATCAAGGGTATCTATCTCCTAATGGTAATTAATCGTTCCAAACGTAATTCATTCTTAAACCAATATCCCACTGGATTTAACGTTACAAGCCAATCTCACACCAACGTCGCGCTGGGTTTAAGTTAAACACTGTAAGCCATTCCCAACATACAACAACATTGATGGTCGGTAATTGTCATCTAAAAAGATTGATTAAAGGTAATCGTTTCTAGAATAGGCTAACATTATCGTTATGGCTAACAATGGTTTCTTCAGTAGGCTAACAATGGTTTCTGGAACAGGCTAACGTCATGGTTTTTAAAACAGATTAAAATAATGATTTCTAGAACAGGCTGACATAATGGTTTCTAGAACAGGCTAACATAATCGTTTCTAGAATAGGCTAACATCATCGTTTCTAGAACAGGCTAGCAAAATGGTTTCTAGAACAGGCTACATTATGGTTTCTAAAACAGACTAACATAATCGTTTCTAGAATAGGCTAACATCATCGTTTCTGGAACAGGCTAGCAAAATGGTTTCTAGAACAGGCTAACATAATCGTTTCTAGGAAAGGCTAACATAATGGTTTCTAGAACAGATTAACATAACGGTTTCTAGAAGATTAACATAATCGTTTCTAGAAAAGGCTAACATAATGGTTTCTAGAACAGATTAACATAACGGTTTCTAGAATAGGCTAACACAATCGTTTCTAGAATAGGATAACAGAATGGTTTCTAGTACAGGCTAACATAATCGTTTCTGGAACAGGCTAACATCATGATTTCTAGAACAGGCTAACGTATTGGTTTCTAAAACAGGCTAACATAATGGTTTCTAGAACAGGCTTACAAAATTGTTTCTAGAATAGGCCAACAAAATGATTTCTAGAGTAGGCTAATACCATTGTTTCTAAAACAGGCTAACATACTTGTTTCTGGAACGGGCTAACATAATCGTTTCTAGAATGGGTTAACATAATCGTTTCTAGAATGGGCTAACATAATCGTTTCTAGAACAGGTTAACAATACTTTCTAGAACAGTGTTTTTAGAACAGGCTAACATCATCGTTTCTAAAATAGGCTAACATAATGGTTTCAAGAACAGGCAAACATAATCGTTTCTAGAATGGGCTAACATAATCGTTTCTAGAATAGGCTAACGTAAAATTTGTCATTATACCTGGATTATGTGCACAAAAATATCGTGCTACCGCGATTCCCATGTGTGCAGCATTTAAGTAACCCAATCCAACAAACACATATTTCTGATAATAAAGTTTGACATTTGAACACTTGACGCACACATATATACCTGAGCGAATATAGCAAGCCCCGCTAAACCGTGTGGCGCCTTTTCTGCTTGGGTAAATTTGTCATATAAATCGCAGTTGTATGCCATTATCTGCAAGTGGAAATAGAATAAGTTATACACAGTTAATATCAAAGACACACGACTGAGCTCAACTAGAAATATAATAACATTGTATACAATTTATATGAAAGACAGATAACTAAGACATAACAATGACAAACCAAACCAAATGAAAAAGCTCATATAGTAAACGGTTATTGGTTGTAAAATGGTTTTATTTTACATTCGAACTTCCACATGATTTAATGTATGCATGTAAATGTGGGTTTGGCGCTAGATAATGTTCACAAAAACATCTATAGCTTCCGTTATTTGACGATTACACAATTTATTAGATCCAAAAATACCCCACGAACTATATCTTCCATTGGGAGACTTACATGTATTACGTTAGGACATGCAGTTATCTGTATGGAAGAACTGGTCAAAAGCACATATTTGTCTATTGTCCTAAAGTCAGCACTTAAGAGGAGTAGCCTAGAGATTTTTAACAACCAAATAGGTAATGTACTGGATAAAACTGAACAACAGCGTACATGTTTGATTGTCAAGCGACCACAGTTTTTTTTTTTTAATTTTTACCTGGCGAAGCATAAACATGTCAAATGCTCAAGACAGTTTGTTGTCCAACAAAAGTTATTTTTGTTTTGAGCTGTGGAATTGTCAACACCCGAGAGTGTTGAGTACAGCAATTAAGAAACACTTGGAAGTGTGAAAACGACACTTAAGTTTTAGATTGTATGGAGTTCAGACTGTTCGCGATTTAGCAGTCATTAACATACATATATTTTTTGATGCATTGTTCAATACTGTGCCATTCTGTCTATACTTAGCACAGGAGGAACATTAATTTTTCAACAGAGCAAAATCACTTCACATTTTATGGTTTTTGTTAGTGTGGCTATTTAATGATGGAGTACACGGCCGTCATATAAGTCAAATACCATTGAATACGGAGTTAAACACCAATCAATCAATCAATCAATCAATACTGTGTCAAATTATTGACTACATTGGTACTAGTTTGACTTGCCTCACAACCACCATTTAAATAGAAAAACAACAGACCTTTCAAAATGTTTGAAGTGTGTTTGAATGCTACTAACAACGCGTTAATTGGGGTCGATTTTTGTAAATGTCATTTTGAATAACGTTGCTATCTAGTTTAACAATGATTGTTTTAGTCCATGCATATATCATATGATGGAAGATAAATTAATATAAAACATCACACGGGCGACCATTTTCCCAGAGGGTACATTTCACCCCAATATGTTTTAGAATAAGAGAACCAATAAAAGATCGAACCAAAGAAATTACTTACATCGACTGATGCTCAATGACTTTAATTTAACACTGGTACATGTCGTTTTTGATTTCTTGATTATTCTCATGATATATTTTAGAAATATAGAACACTTACCTCCGCAGGAAAGGTTGGTACATTAATCTCATGTTCAGCGCCATCGAAGCCTTTACTACCGAAATGGAACATGTTTGGCGCAATATTTGTAGGACAGAGGCCCGGCTGTGAGGAACACATTCTCAGCTGTAGTGTCGTTAATGTTAAAAGTCACTTCATTTCCGTTATTCATCAAGATTCCGCTGATCTGGGAAAACAAACAGAAAACAAGTTTAAAACACAAAGGGCGAGGAAATGAGTTTAACAAATCCTGAAGGAAGATGGAATAGTAGTTATTGACAGAGACCCATGTGATTGATTAACTGATTAGGTTTAGTGGCAATGCTCATTTACTGCATCGGTACACACCATTGTTAGCAGAAACGTAATTGAAACTAGACGAAGCTGGTTGACTGACCTTGACAATTCTTTCTTGTTGATTGATCCGTTTGATCTCAAAATAGAAGTATGCAAAAAACATCTTTTGTCTTTCGTTAGTTTCCATTACTTTGTGGTGCTCAGTTTCTGTTTCGATGTCTATTACACAATTACTCGAGACTGACATTAATTTCACGTGAAACCTAGCAAATGATTTTTACGCTTCAATTAATATTACGTCATAATTCACAACCGCGTAGCAACATTAGTTGTCGCTTGAGTACATGTTCCCACATACCTGATTGACAAGGACATATTAATCTTTTTTATTTATTTTTTATTCGCTTCACTTTTATCATATTGTCTTCATTTAAACTCTGGTTCCTTTTGAAAGATTGTTTACCATACCAGAATATAATATCCACAGCTAGTTTTCCAAACAAGCACATTATTTCCTCACGTAATAAGCTGGATTCCTCTTCAAGCAATTTCGGCGAACTGCTTTGATGAAGAGGACGTCAGTTTAAAACGACATGCTTCCGTGGGTGCCCTTTGGTGCATATGTGGCAAAGGCAACTTAGGCACCGTTTAACCGACCAACATAATATACGCACAGAAAACCAGAACAACACCGGGTTCGAACGGTTAAAAGAAATATAAGAAGACAATGTTGTTAAAGACGACATTATTGATTGTTACTTTATCTTAATGGGTGTAAATAAGGTATTCTTGTCTGCAAAATTGTTTATTAAGATACTTGTGTCTGTATCTCAAGCAGTCAATCACTGTATTATTACATTTATGTCATGTTAATTTAAAATGTCTCAATTGTCAATTTTTATAAAACAAAAAGCAAACAAAGTAAGACTGGCGACATTAAGGTTTTATTCAGGGATTGTAAAATATCCTTTATAATTGGTTCGCTCACGTCATCGGAAACCATAAGTTTCACAATATCAAATGCCCTTTTTAATTTTTATTTGTGTCTGATATCTCTATTATTCTTCATCGAGGAAGAGACTTGTGGAATAGTAGCCTATGTAATTTTGTCTGGAATACTTTTAGCATTGAATCCAGAAAGAAACGTTTAAAACCATCCGATACCGAAACTAGTTGTTTTATCAATTTTATATCCAATTAAATAGGAATCCATTCTACGATCTTTGATTATTATCTTAAGCTTTCTAATAAACATAGTTTTACGTTCATATGCATATCTTCACCAGAAGTGTCACATTATAACTTATCTGTCTGTGTTGTTTAGAATTAAATATTTTCCGAAGGAGATGTGGGGCTTATACACTGCCGAGTTAATGGTAAATATTATTATGTAGATATCATACATACACACTTTGAGAAGTTTAGAGTAGAATATATATGGGTATTAAAAAACAACATAGCATCATATAATTATGTTAAGACGAAAACGCAAAGCTTGTATTGCAATAAAACTAATATGGACTGTGTGTTGGCATTCCCTTGATTCTCTTGTTGGCGGATTTCTTTTTTTATCTGGCTTATAGAGATATTCAAGAGTGGGAAAATTATTAAAGTGATGAATAATTTATCTGCTAGAGATCAATTTAAGATGCGTAGTCTAGTTGTGCAAGGTATGCGATTTTCTCCTGTATTCGCTTTTAATTTGGGAGATTTGTTGTGAAGATTTTATTCACGCCATCATCTATACATTATTATCAAATCTATTCATACCTCTTGCTATTCTGTGATTTCACTATTTAGTTCAATAAGTTGTTTAAAGAAACAAAGCGCACCGAATAAGTACTAGGAACAGTGTGGGTTTAATTTACAAATGAATCATTGTCTGTGATGTCAGTGATTTATTGCGAAACTCCACAATAATAATATGTACGATACTAATCAATCGAAACAAGTTATGACATAAATATTATAACACCCACGTAATTCATATCAATCCATCACGGATACCAGAGGATGTCTGACAAAACAGGCAGCTGTAACTGTACCTTCTTTAATCTATCATGATAGTCTTAGATTGCTTCCTTCAATAGGCGTTTATGGTAAGATGAACGTAGCTTGTGTCGTTTAGATTATAGACTCCTCCATCTGACAATATACGTTTAAAAAATATATTGATAACACTTTATTACTGGTCGGAATTTAGTCTACTTCAAGTCGATGGGAACGGGTAGTATTGTTCGTCTGCCCTGTAAGCAGTCTTCTTTATCGCCTCCGGGCATTTCTTTGGAGGTTAGTCTTGTGATGGCATCAAGCATCAAACACATTTAATAAGATTACAGCAACATGAAACTAATCTTCAGCCTATGCTTAACGACCATTGGCGCCGCTAATTAGCGACTTTTTTCTTAAAGAATTAAATCCTAACGGTGTTATTAAATATAACGATAATTCATAAGGGAATGAGGTATTTATAAAGATGCCGCCTTGAAATCTGACGTGACCGACGAGACGTCAGATGCTTCTTGGTGCAATACTGAGAAACAGTCGTTTTGATTATTGTTATAGTATTATTCAACTTATAAACTCATTAAATTAATTACTTATTTCCTTGTGGTTTAACCTGGGATATGGTATACTATTTCTCCGGTTTAACCACTTACTCAATTAAATTTCGCTTAATTTCTGACGAGTTTACCCCTGATGTTTTGATGGAATACCGACCGGAAATCTCTCAAAAACCACTGATGTGATCTCTATGCCAAACTACGGTTAACTTTCTCCAATATGGCTCCGGTCACGTGCGGTGAAACAAACAAGTGCAGTGTATCGGAGGGCGGTATGACCTCCACTTGGGCCACACCACCTGTCAAATTACTGACACTCCTTTCCTGTGAATTACTCTGTATTTATATGTTGTTAGGTTCTGTAAGTGTATCTCAAAATTAACGCTTTACGATTCTTTCGGTGAAGTATCATAGAAACACATGTTTTGCAACTTCCTGAGGGGCATTTATATGTTAACACAATTTAAGCGTTGGTGACCAATTAATTGGTTTTATTCTGTTTTCAAATTCTGTCCTTCGCCCACAATCAACTCTTTACTTATAAACCCTATTCATTGTACAGTATATGCAATTTATGACTGGAAATGCCTTGTTTCTTCGGTCATTTTCTTAAACCTACCTCATTTGTGTCTTGATTTTATGCCGGAAATATATTGATTTATTTGTGTTTTAAGCATCCAGTCGTTGCAAAAGAAAGCAAAAAATGAACATTCTGAAATTTGTGCTTCAATCCACGACAACACAACAAGCAATGAGATCTCTTAGATGCCACAGAACATATAAACTGCATAATTTGTGTAGAAAATAAGAAGGAGCATTCAAGCTGGCCTCCTTCCGGTTAAAAAAAGAGAAGTGCCAATTAGATAAATACATTGGCACTGAATAGGGATAGAGAGAGACGTAGTCATCAAATAACAAACAACATCGTCACAGCTTGACAGCTATCAATATTTTTAC
>JAUELC010125237.1:0-11517 GCA_031471745.1 Cryptochiton stelleri
CTATTAGTGCATATCACCGTTTTATAGTATTTGTGTGCTTGGATATCATCCAAAATGTGAAATATTTCTTTGGTTCCTAATATTCGTTGGTGGTCGTTTTTTTTCGCTTTTGAATAAAGTACAGATTTGGCATAAGTTGGCCTATATAAACGCCTTCATTAAAAGGATTTAGAACCTAAACCAAATTGAGCCCAATATAATAGACCTTATCAAGAACTTTTCAAAAACACTTATCAGTTCTACCCCAATAAACATTTATGCTACCCATTAACATACACTTATCAGCCTAAGTTACACTTTACAGTGTGTGACTGAGGCATATGACTTATTTTAAACGGAAACATAGTTGGTTGCTTGTCTTCTTTGATATTTAAAAAAACGTCTCGTAGATTATTTTGTCTGAATATAAGCATTTTGTGTTGCGTTGTTCTCGTATGCATATAAGCCTGTTCCCAATGGAGGCATGTACTTTTTTTTCTTTACATTTGTTAAAATATATATACTTTAAGACCAGCAAAAACGGTTATTGCATTTATCCATGCATGATATTTCCACCAACACATTCCCAACAATATAATCAAGATGACAGCTAGAATACATAGGTGCATGCAGCCCTATTTTATAATCTGCTTGTGTAATACATAAATCCTCTATGACTCGTTTCTTGCTCTCCAACTGTACCATGCTGACATCCTTCAATATGGCGATAGATATGGTACATGTGGATTACATTTATAACACATGTTAGCCTTCAGCACGATGTTCAGTGTACTTAGAGGGGGCGTCTGTCATATGAGAGATAATAGCTTAAATAGAAGCTTTATTTCAAACTTCAAAAGCTTTCAACCATTGTGACGTACTGATAAGATGGCAATCTCTTTGAATAGAGACCCCCGTAATGTTTCATTTCGTTTTCCTTTTATATTATTCTATTTAAAATTAAATGTACTTACAATAATTGCTATATTTAGATTCAATGATGCATTTGGATATAATAAGGAGGATAACCTCCTGCATATATCTTAATTTTGAGTTGCGAAGGGCGTTTTTATGTCTCATGGTGAATTGTTTTTAGTAATTTCGTTTAATTTAACTCAACCCATTATTTGCATGTACTTTCTGTTCCATTATATTTCTGCATTTTAATTACAATGGTAAGTAACGCATATAGGCCTAGCGGTACAAACACTGTAACTTTGAATTGTGAAGGGTATGCACATGTATGTAATTATCTAATCAAAAAGAGCCAGCAAGACCTGCATGGTCTTTAATATATTTCAGCACATTTAACGGCGGTATATTAAGCCTACCTGCTGTGCCACGACGCCCCTTCTAAATTTTGAAGAAAAAAAAAATAAAACACAAAGAAAAGTTATATTATGTTTTGTACACTGTTGGGAAGTTACGTAATGGCAATACTGAACTTACGTCACAAAGAAGCAGTATAAGTCTGTATATAGCCTATAGGTTTCTGTTGATGTTTAAAGAGAAAAGTTACGTAAGAAACGAACTTAACCTGAACTCGATCCCAAAGCACTTTGATGAAAGGAGATAGTAGGCAGCATTTATTTTCTATACACAAAATTTGTTTGGCAGGAAGGGTGTTAACATCAGACAAACCTATTGTAAAACTAACTGACAGAAGCCTACTTTCAAAACCGACACTTCATTGATAATGGCTTCGCCCATACAGATGAGATCTGTTCATTTAGATTAGGCAAAGTGCATTTATCTGTTCCAGTTTTCTTTTGTCTTAGCTTTGATATTGGTCTATGTATTGTCTTAAATGGGTTAACCGTTTCAATCATTATGGTAGAGAATGTTTTGTGTTTGATAAATCGCCAAAATGTAATCTTTATTTCGATTGTAATTGTAAACCGTCGTCCAAACTCGTTTAAACCAATGGAAATGCATGAAAGTTCTATCCGGCCATCGCGCCGTCGACAACCTGAGATTCCAGTTAAACGGCACCGGTATCTGTAGTTGCCGACGCGCGCGATGTCTGCAATGACCCAAATAATTTACGTCTGTTTAAACAGGAGAAACTCAATCCCTTCAGTGGAATAACCATACGTAAAACTGCAAGCATAAAATAAATAAAAAACAGAGCAAAAAATACAGGCAAATTACCTCATTAATTATCAAGAATTCTGAATCTTTCAAACTTTATACTTTTATTGAACACCGTAAATCGGGTATGCTGGAGGCATTTTGAAGCCGTTAATTCTATCTGCTTTTTAACGGAGACTGAATGATATTGGGGCCAAAACGGTTTTAATCAAATTATGTGGGAGGTTTATATATTTTCTTAAAGCGACTGTTACTAATATAGGCCTACATGATTGCATGTCCATTTATAAGGCTTACACTTTTATAGGTACAACCCCTTGGTTTTCTACGCGCGGTTGGAGGGAGCTTCCTTTTGCCCTGTTTTGCTCAGAGCTAAGGGACAACATGAAGCCAATCTGTTGTGGTGTTTTGCACTCTAAATTTGCACACTTTCTCTTATTGAACCATGTTTTGCAACCTGTGCTTGTGTTATCTTGTCGATGTTTGTTGCCAGTCACAGCAAGGGTGGTGCCCATCAACCATTGGGCTTGCACGTCGTCATTATGAGTGACACCTGTACTCCCATTGAAGAGTTCAACATAATACGAAAACAAAATTGTCGCGGTTTCTAACAATCATGTCAAATTACAATTACTAGGTAGCATGAGGTCAGCATTTTTTTAAAGTTAATATTATTTGGCCTATAGTTAATTAAATGTAGTCCGTCTCGTTCTTTATTTTTCATACGTGTTTTGCAGCCAAGTTTCCATGACTGCTCTTTGGAAGAAAATAACAAGTAATTCAGGAGCATTACTCCAATGATTTGTGCTTATACATTGGCTTTGTAATTTTTTTATTTATTTTATTTAATTTTAATTAAACATCACAAAATGTATCTTTCTGAAATGCTCCAATTTTTATATACAAAAAATAGAAAAAATCAACTTTATTTTAACATTTGGCAATTGATTAAACTCGCTTCTTAAAAAAGTAATCCGGCAAAGTCAGCGTTTAAAAATATAAAATGATCGTATTGTCCCAATGTCAATATGTTTTCGGCGTTGAGAGAAGCTAATTAAACATTTTCATAAAAGAAGTGTCAGAGAGTCAAGGGGCCGTGTTAAGTGGCATACGTAAAATAAAATCTTTTCCAAGTAGCTGGTGTCACTGGTTCTTATAATATAAGACAATAGCTCTATGAACAAATCCTGTAAACGGAACGTCGTGTGTAAGAGTCGGAACAAAAGTCAGTCACCCTCGATTAACTGGTGACTCTTCCTGAAAACGTTTGGCAGGAAATCACCTTTTAGTCAATCTCGTTTTTTTGCCAGGCGCTGGACTTCCGTAAAACGCAGCGCACCATTTTTCTATTGAGGGGACTTGGAGTGTAATCTTATTTCTCTCCCGTCACCCGGAAAATAAAACACCGGTGAAAAAGCCCGACCTAACTTCACCACTTGAACCGTATCCGCGGTCCAAGACGCAAGATTTGTTAGCACAAAAGTATTGTATTGAAAACGCCTTGTTTTGATCGATGGTCGCGTTTGGTCAGCGGAAAACATGACACGCGTGCGCTACAGATAAACGCGTGTCTGACTTGTCCCGCGGCTACGACTGGTGGCATACAGGGAGCAGATTTGACATCCTTCCCTTTTACTTTTTTTTTGCTCGTTTTATTTCTCTTTTCTTTATCTTTAGTTGTAATTTTCTGCATCACAACCCAATAAGTTTTGTTTTGCCTTTCGGACGTTCCTTCTCTTTAATCTCCCAACCAATTGTTTGATTCTTTGTAATTGAACACTTTCTACGCATGAAGGTTAGTGTGTTTTATTGAACGGTAAAGACTTATCTTTACTCGAAAAAACAAAAACAGCGTTTTGTCTACTTTCTTCTGTTCCTTTAACGCACATGAAATATTTTTTGTTTGGCTTTTTTCGTCATTTGCTTTCTCACATTTCTTTTCTACTGTATTTAACTTCCATGATCATTATTGATTATCCGTATATGCTTTTTGGATCTTTTGGGTTTTTTGGTGTTTTTATGCCAGACGAATCTCCCATAATCTTTATTGCTTATCCGTATAATTTTTGTCACTTCTTTTAAATTTTCATTTTTTGTTTGGGTCTTGCTTTATTGTATTGGGTTTTGGAGCGGTGTGTAAAAACATTTGTTTTTCTGTTACAACTTTGCAAATACATTTGGTAACTTTCAACAACAGTTTTATCAATCTTCGTAACAACACAAATAGTTCTGAAATATCTACAGTTATTGACATGTTCAGTTTAGTCAAGATATTTTTTAGTCTTACTTATTTTTCAAACTCTATTAAAGGTGAGTTACCTTATTTTTAAAAATATAATCAACTTATTTAAGATATTCTTATATTTGTATGCATGCACATCATGCTTATAGTTTGCGCAAAAAAATCTACCGGAAAAGTTCAATTAAAGCAAGACAATAATTAAGCCTGTGGGTTTATTAGGATGTATGATTAAACGATTATCTAGTTTAATGTTGTAGTTGTATTTTATTTTTTATATATATTTATTTTCTGTAATTGTACTTTAATCTTTATATATATTCTAGACTTTATTTTCCTTTATTTATTTTTTTGCTAAAACAAAATCTCAGTTCCTTTTGAGCTCAGTTTAGTTTAGATGGTACATTTAAATTTGGAGAAGATTTCGAGCCAAACAAATAAAACTAAGTATATTTACTCTTGCGTGCAGTAGTCGTCTCTTTCCGGCGTTTGCGGAAATTACCGAAACTGGAGTCGTATCTCGTGACCTCTCCTCCATTGCTGGGGGCGAAGATTAGTTGAAATTAACAGCCGTGAAGATATTATCAGCCAGAAATCCAAAATGTTTTATTCTATTTCAAGGGTTGACAGGTTTTAGGCTGAATCCTGTTGACAGGCTGCTTAAAACCACACACTTTGATTCAGAAAGAATTACATCAGGTCATTTCAAAAAGAAATATTCATCTACATTTGGAGAAATGAGTTTTCTTAGCATTGTAAATTAGGCGAAACCTGTCAGAATAATGTTTGTAATCCCTTTTATGTTTTATTTTTCGCAATTTTGTAATTCCTGAGGCCACTGGGTATTAACATAAATTTCTCACCAGAAGAACATCTGCAATAAAAGAAGCAGTACCTGAATCCAAGGCTGTGACCATCCCGTGGGGCTGGTGGATTGTCATCTTGAACCGCCTGGCAATTACGACTCATGCACAAAATAAAACGATATAATATTTGCTAATTTCGGAATGTAATTGATTCCCACGACAATTTTGTTGTGATATGTTTTAATCAAAGAGATACATATTATCGCATTTATTGTTATGCATATATATATATATCATTTATTACAAATATATATATATATCTATCACCAAGATAATTCTATATTATAGATGTTCAACAATCTAAGTCGTTTTGTTGATGAAGCTTCTTGTACCATGGTGCGCTCTGGGTTCTTTTAGTGTCTTACGTTGTGAATTTCCACACTTTCTCTTATTGTATCAATAAGATCCTGTGTTTGCATTGTATCATGTCAGTGTTGTCAGTGACGTGACTTATTGGAGTGGTACGACGTCATATGAGTGAAATACATTAAGTATAGTGTAAAACTTAAGTCTTACAAACAATCGGATCTCACAAGATTCACATTGCAATAACAACTGTAACGATCTGACGGTTTAGTCGTCAAATCTCGTGCGTGGCTGAAATGGTTTGTTCCACCAAACAATAACTGCCTTCCAAATTTTACTTCTTATATAGGCCAATCTCAGGCCTTCGCAACAACTGTATATGCTATATAGACGCATTCTTTTTGGGGAACAAACTACCGTGTTTGGGAGAAATTACTAATTACACCTTACTGATTGTCAGATCATCATTTGCTGTAGACTACTCGTTCAGTTTTTACTGAGATATGTAATCCTGCAGATTTAACACTTTCAAATTTCCGGCATAACCATTAATAATCACACTTTACGTGAGGCTACACACTTGAGCTTTGCCGTCTGAGACGTTAATACCCTGAATTAGCTCAAACTGCTTTCATTTTAACATTATCAACTTAGCGCTAACGGGATTTGTCCATGTTGCCAATAATGTGGAACTGGATAGAGCTTTGTTGATTCGTTTGGCAAATTGAAATAAATCGCTCTAGTGTTATCAAATAGCCCGTCTAATCGCGGTGGAAACTAATAAAGTTTGGGATCAATATAGCCGCGAGAGACGGAGATCGAAAGGCGAGACGAGCTGGCGAAATAATAAAATCCACGGCACAATTCGACCAAAGACCGCTTGGAAATACAATCAAAACAGAGATCAAATTGACAGACTTTGACCCGCTCCGTACGCCGACTAGATTCCAAGTTTAGATTTTGGCAACAGCCGGTGAGGTTTTTATCGAAAATCCAGCAAGAACCGCCTGGAATCGAACGCTCAACGAACCGAGCAAATCCACTAACCGGCTGTGCACATGGCCAACACAAGTTGTTTTTTTTTTAACTGTTCCAAATTGGAAATATGTTTTAAGTTGACACTTATAGATGTTGTCTGAATGAAAAGTGTTCCTGTGACAGACAAAAATTTGGATGAAAATGTATTGTTGACATTTTTGTTTTCTTGCGTAAAACGTCAAAACGTCTTATTATTCGCCCCCCTAGTTAATTTCCTGTCCGACTAAAACAAATTGATTCTATACATCGCTTTCAAAAAACAAATTTATGAAATTTATGAGATGCTGACCCAAAAATATCTTCCGCATATTGTCCCTTTATGGTGTTTTTACCTTCAATACCATCAAGAACAAAATACCATCATGTGGAAGATATGTTTAGGTCTGGAAAATTGAGTGTATCATGTGGAAAATATGTTAAGGTCTGGAAACTTGAGTTTTTGTAGAAATTCACTAATTCGTTTTTAGAGAATTCAAAGAACGACGACAATATCTTATTCTAAGTGGGTGTTATCTGGGGATGTGTATTTCTAGGTATATGTGTCATATATACCACAAAGAGATATCCCAATTCTTCTAGAAAGCAACATTTCACTCTTTGATATTAAATTAACTGGGATAAATATTAAACTGGCTTATGCATTTTTTGTTTATTTTTTGTCAACAATCTATAGTCATAAAGGTTGGTAAAACGCTTAGCTGAAAAAATTTCAATGAAAACCTCGTCGACACACCAGCTTTTCTCTCAACTTTGATGAAGTAATAAAACGGCACTATTTTATTATTTAAAAAATAAACATGACGATAAATGTTCGGTTTGTATTGCAATAGGCCTATAGAGACAACGATTCGGGTATAGTGCAGAAAAAAACGCATAAAACTACTATTAACGCCTGTGTAGCCTGTGCGAATCTGATCCAGCGGTTTCTTAAATTTCTTGCTGTAGAGTCCATCAATATTGCCCCCTCTCTCGCTTAAGAGACCCCCACACCGATGGCATCGACAGCAAAGCCCAGCCGATATTACAGAATTGTTCACTCTAGCCACAGAAACTGGCCTCTCATCTTAAGTCGATTGAGAACTCGCTGGACATCACCAAACAGCCGGAGGTCACTAAATTTTAATATCGCACGGTTTGGATTTAGTCAAGTGTTTGTTTATCAGCTCATGTAAACACTTCGCCCCAACGGCAAATCTTAAGGCTCCAGGATCCGAAAATCGATGGATGAGACTCCAAAGAATTGAATTTCCACATCACAGGAGAGCGAAAACAAAGCCATGACAGTTTGACAACAGCTTTTAGTCGGGTCAGATCCACAGCTTTATTGTTACGAAATGTTGCCAAAAAGTTATTGAAGATTTGTTCCCTTTTTTTTGTTCCTTTGGATTTCAGTTTGACATGAGAAGAGCTCTTCAGGAGAGACATTTCTTCGAGTGATACAAGTCAGTCAGTCAGTCAATACTACTGATATTCAACGAAAATGGTTAAACGGGAACTTGGACCCACAATTCGGCGAAAACGAAATTAAGAAAAATATTTTTAATATATCCTAAGCAGGCCAAACTATGATCTTTCACAAACTGCCAATCACTAATATAATCGTGAAAACGCTTTCCCACACAGTGCTCCATGTACACATTAAATACATTATTTTTTCCAAAATTACTTGATCGATCTTTAAGGTATATATTCATTCGTCTTGAAATATATGAGTTTATTTAAAACCAGATCTGTTTTTTTAAGTTTGAAATTACATGATTATATTTATAACCATAGATTATTCGGTGAAAAGAAAATTAAAAAGCAATAATTGTGTACATCGTGAAAGCGTGCTATAAACAATTCACTCAATTGAATTTATTGATTCGCGTGAAACATTGGAATTTTTTTTATCTTATTGACCAGGTTTTGCGTCTACTGTTTGTTGTCAGTCACGTAAAGGGGGATTTCCTTCAGCTATTTGACTGGGACGCAGTCATACGAGTGAAATAACCTGAAGTACGACGTAAACATGCCTGAATTTGAAGTATCACTTTAAATTAAAGCGTAAATTCATTATTATAATCAAAGAATCTTCAAACGATTGATTGATTGGTTATTATTGATTGATTGACTGAGTGAGGTGGGGAACTTGTCTTAAACCTCTTGGTCCTATTGTATCACGTTTAGCGTCCTCTGCTTTTCTTGTATCTCTCCCTCTGCTTGTCTTGTATCTCGTCCTCTGCTTGTCTTGTATCTCGTCCTCTGCTTGTCTTGTATCTCGTCCTCTTCTTGTCTTGTATCTCGTCCTCTGCTTGTCTTGTATCTCGTCATTGTTTGTTGCCAGCGACGTGGAGGGTGGTTTCATCATTGATTGGGCTGGCATGCCGTCCTATGAGTGAAATGATCTTAAGTGCTAGATACAATCCTAATCAAACAAACAAAGCCAATGACTAGTTTCGTGCAGGGTAATGCGTCTTCAGACACTGAGGTCAAACAGAGCATTCACGTTTGAAATTCATTCTACGCCATGACCATGTGACTTAGTGGATAGTGATCGCGATTGTTCTTGAAACTGTAGATCTGATACCTTGTAATGATCCATCTTAGTCATTGACCGTGACAAAACCCACGTGAAGTGAACCACGCCAACTTATCAAATAGAAGTTTATTATCATTATTAGTATACCCAATAAAAAGAAGTGATTTAACACACCGCCTTCAATAAGCAAATTTTACGGGACAAGTGTTGAAAACTACGCCACGATGTGTCGCTCATTTTCCGCATGAGAAAATTTCTAACTCGTTTTTGTTTCACTCTGTTTTTACACAATTGTTTTTTTGCTGATTAACTGGGTTTCATTGTTTTCTCTGTGTGCTATTTGAGAATCAAATGACGTAAAACAAATTTCGATCTACACTTTATTGTAAGTTTCTCATATGATTGTTTAGTACAACGTGACCGGGCCCGCGTAATCATTTTCTAGCGGGTACATAGAGTGGCTGACCCCCGACAATAATTTTCTTGCTGGTGCTGACAGTGTGCTCTCTCTCTCTCTCTCTCTCGCACACTTCCACCGTATATTCGAGCCCAGTCATTTTGGTTACATGGCAACCGACTGGGCTACCGAATTCTAGGCCCAACCAAAGGCAACCGGTCCCGCTCTACAGTAACTAAAGTAACTTCTTATTTTTATCCACAAGGATTTGTCAAAACCAGGTCCTGGTAAAAATACATTGTGTAAAATGTAGAGCAAAACTTGGAAATATATAGGCCTAGTCGTGTCTATTTAACTTTTTTGGGGGGCCTTTTTTATCTCCAAATTGTTCTACTGCGCCTTTTCACTTCGCTTCAGAAACAGCGGTTATTTATACATAGACAGAGCCTTTTTATTTGAGCTGCTAAATTAGGGCCAGTCTGTTCTAGTCTGACTCTTCGTACGAAAACTGATCGGCCCAAGAGAAAGTAATTTCACAGAGAGCCATGTAAACGATCTCGGCTATAGATACCACATATACAATTGCAGCCTGGCACGCCCCTTATGACATGACCTAATTGACTTCGTTTGAAATGCTCCCTCTGGTAGCCATCCCAGACACACCGATCCCGATTTACCAGCAAATTAAACAAAAGTATCTATATATATAAATCGCTACAGCTTCAGGAGCGTACATAATATTACCAGGAGAACGTTTTGACTTGATAGCAGTGCAAGAATCCACACAGAACCTTTGTCTTTAATATACAAAAAAAAACGCTTGTCGCTTGCGACAAAATCGCATGAAATCAAAATGTTTTGATTTCTTGCAACAAAATCTGTAGTTGTCGCAAGGTGTGCGGTGACTTAAGACAAAATCTTGTGTACGTCATAATTCGATAGCCAATAAAAGGTGACTTTTAGATCACATGACAAACGTCAATATCACAGAATGTATTTTAACTTGCGATTTTGTCTTCGAGGTGTGCGGTGAACTTTCTTGCGACAAAGTCGGCAGGCCTTTCGCCCGATTATGTCTCTTATGACAAAATCGCAAAGGTGTGCGCCGGCCTTAACTCTCTTTATCATAGTATTTTCGATATTTTTGGAATATTTTCGTTATTTGACGAAATGACCCCCAGCAACAGACAAACAAACAAACACGTCAGCACAGCACAACTGTCCACTGGTTCCCCAAACATGCAACAATAGTTTGTACAGTTTTTGCATACTCTTGTACATTGGACATGAACAGGCAGAGATGTGTACATACAATGCACGCTTAAAACTAGCTAAACAACTTTTGACACTACATCCGACCAACGAAAACCCAAATTTTTAGGGTTTTTATTCAAACAACTCTTTTGATTCCTTTATCCCATGGACTGGCTTCCGTACATGAGATTGGCGTTACTTTTGTGGTGAAATTGCCAGGAATACCTGCAGAGAAAACGGGCGAGTTAGACTTACCTCGACATTGTATATAATACTTCAGGATGGCTTCCAAACTCTATTCGATGTTCCATGTTTAGTTTTCAATATATAATTGTCCTCTGGAGGCGCCTTTCAGCTAGGGCATTCCGCACTGGACGAGTCCACTACAAAACCAGGGTGTGTGTCACTGTACAAGCATAACTGACAATACTGACAACAAAAACAGTCCTGAGTCTGTTTCACATCACGGTCACCTGGCTTGTCAGTGTTGGATAGTAATTAAAAAAAGATTTTTTTTTGTTGTTTTTAATGTTTTTTTTACATTTGTGGCACATACCTATGGAAGCGTATTAGTGTCATGGTATAATCAATATATTGATATCTCCTACGTAGGACTTATTATCACCTACGTAGGTCTTACTATCACCTACGTAGGTCTTACTATCACCTACGTAGGACTTAAGTCGGATCTCCTACGTAGGACTTAAGCCGTATCTCCTACGTAGAACATACGCCTTATCTACTACGTAGGACTTATTATCACCTACGTAGGTCTTACTATCACCTACGTAGGACTTAAGTCGTATCTCCTACGTAGGACTTAAGT
>JAUELC010125456.1:0-11516 GCA_031471745.1 Cryptochiton stelleri
AAGGTAACAGACAGAACCATATGTCACATTCTTACTGATAAACAATTAATTTGTCATAACATTTATATATTCCAAATGTTAAATATTAAAATTGCTAACGGGAAATTATTATTTTCTCTGTTTGTTTGTTCTCCGCCACCTCAGTGGGAGGGGGGCTTAAAAATGCTATTCTGTCCATCTGTCTGTAACGTCCACACATGTCTGAATATAATTAGCCACAGTCTGGTTATTTGGTTGCACCAATATGGACATCAATTTTTTCCCATTTCTAATTTATTTGTTTAAAAAAAAATATTTATAAAAGCTTCGGCAAGCCAAATTTCATCAGGGCAACTATTAACAGATGGTGACTCTCCTATCGATATTTAATATTTTTTTTATATTTAGTGGACAGTGAGTGACAGTGAGAAAACTCCCCAAAACCTTTTCCCCTACGAACGATATTTGGTTCGTAGTTTAAACACCGTTTAAATAAAAAAAACTATCGAGCTTGGAAATAAATAAAGACTTAGAGTTAGTCACTGTGAATATCCTCTTCGATTTGAGCCCAAGATCGTTCGTTAACACGCGTAATTGAAGACAAAATTTCAGATTTTCTGAGAACCGTTGGTTCTGTGGCAAGTTGCTGTAAGCTGTGTATGAAGGTCATGAGAAGCTAAGCTTTGTTCAGGCTTAATCACTGTCACTCTCCGTTCATCAAATATAAAAAAATAAATTAAATATCAATAGGAGAATGACTTACTGTCACTGCAGGGCAACCAGTTTTCACAATGGGCTTGCCCTCATGGCAACCAGCTAAAAAGTTAAGTTACACCACTGTATTTTATTATATTCTCAGGTGCATAATTTGTGAACACGATAACTTTTAAACGATTTAACTGATAAACTTCAAATATGGTATTAAGCCTCCTCCTGTTGATACAAAGGATGGGATTGTATTTAACCAAATTCAACTCAACAATATGACCTGAGCCTCCATAGCATATTTTACAGTGTTTATGGCATGTCCAATTCTATATTTGTTAAAAAAAATAATAAAAAATGTGCTTAAATTTTGTTTTATGTGACGAACATGAACCCAGAGGAATGAACGATATTCAATTGACAAACTGAAACAGAGGAATACATATAGCAGATAAGCTTGCCCTGGTGTATTTTTAGTTGCCCCTCGCAAGTGGTCATGTGTTAAGCTACCCTACTGGACCTGGTAGCTACTCAGCTTCTTTATTTTTGTTACCATTTCATTTAAACATAGGTTTCCAAGTAAGGGTATACTTTTTTGTACTATTTAATCAAAGACAGGGGCTCATAGGAGCCAATTTCTTGTAAACTCACATCGCCACATCCCAAAATTTAAATTTTTAGGCATTTAATATTGAATATTAAAATTATTGCTTACTGGCCCAGCAATGTGTGGCAAATTGAATATATTATAAATTTACGAGCCAGTATATGATAACCAGAAAAAAAACTTGCTTAAAAAGGAGTGATAAAAGGAAAATTTGTTGAGACCTACATTCAAAAGATAGGCGTCCCTGTAATGACTCTTCAAAACACAAAGTATTACATTAGTTAAGCTGGACCAAAGCTTCCCCCATTTATCAAAACTTGTATTCAGTTCTTTAAAGAAAAAAAAAATCGAGCTAAGTAAAGACCTACCATTGCTCATGTCGGTTTAATTTGATCCCATAATTGATTAAGTCAAAATTACATGTGTTCTGATAATCTGATCTCATTTAATGAATTTTTTTTCTCTCATAAAAATTTATTTAAATAACATCCCTTTACACTCCAGACATAGATCAGGGATTTCTATGCCTGTTTTTATCTTAACTTTATTTAGAAACAGTCATATCCAGAATTGATAACTTCTTATATTAACATACCTTTTTGAGTATTAGCAACTTGAACATAAAAATGCATTTACACGCCATTTCAATGTCAGAAGTACAAACTTGCAGTTAAAGGGAAATAACTCTGGTTACTCTGCATGACAAAACGCTGAATCACAGGTGGATATCTCCTTGTTGAACTTTGAGGTACATGATAAAAGCAAATATCATGTGGTTTGCCTAAAGTATGACCAAACTCAATGGTAAATGTCAACAAATGGAAGCAGTTAAGTGTTTCAACCTGAATGTTGTTTCGACAAAAAGTGAATTATACTAAATAATAAATATATAAAATATGTATGGTAAATAATAAACATAATATTACTATTCTGAATGTCCTAATGCATTTTAGGTCAGTATCTGTTTTTCCAGATTTGGAATTTGGATAGTTGTATACGGTTTATTTGTTTGGCCTTAAAACACATTACTTGTAATATTATATAAGTTATTCAGGGCTTTCCATGAAAATTTCAAACGAGAGCTAAAAATCACTCACCTAAGTAATTCTATTGTAGCTTTTTGATGAATTACAGGATTGATTTCTATTCTGACATCATAATACTACGTTTGTATTTCAGCGAGAGCTAAAATAGCTCACGCAGATATTTGGGCAAGAATGTATTACGCGTATGAGAGTGATCACTCTCGTCACATGGAAAGATCAGTAATTTAAGAAATAATGTTTCCCTAAGCGACATCTAACGTTAGATTTATAGACAATGAGGTGGAAGAGTTTATAAACTCTTCCACCTAATTGACTATAAATCTAACGTTAGACGTCGCTTAGGGAAACATTATTTCTATTCTATTACTTGTCTGGGATATTTTTCACAGAAATTTATCACTTAAAGCGGGAGAAATGTCACTTCTGTAGAACTGTTTTATCCCTCGCAAAATTGCATTGAGCGAGACCTGTGTTTACGTTGCATGTTTAATTTTGGTAGACATATATTCAATGTAATAGACATGTCATTATTAATAAAATTATTGTTTTGTTTTGTGGTCTGCGTTATTCATTTTTTTTTTACTATACCCCTTTAAAAGAATGGACTCGCATGGAATAGAACAAAACATGACGTAAATTTTGCGCGTGAAAAAGGTGATCTATTGTTTCAGACAATGGTCTTTTGGCACAGTGCCAATTCGTTCCTTTTATGTAGTAACAAAAACGTGAAGGGTAATATAATTTGTGATTAGCGTCATTAGCCTGATAATGGTCAGACAAATGATTGTCTCTGTACAATGGTCAGTCAAACGGTTGTCTCTGCGCAATGGTCAGACAAACGATTTTCTCTGTGCAATGGTCAGACAAACGATTGTCTCTGTGCAATGGTCAGACAAACGATTGTCTGTGCAATGGTCAGACAAACGGTTGTCTCTGTGCAATGGTCAGACAAACGATTGTCTGTGCAATGGTTAGACAAACGGTTGTCTCTGTGCAATGGTCAGACAAACGGTTGTCTCTGTACAATGGTCAGACAAACGATTGCCGTCCATGTGTTATTCTTTTCCTACTAGCCAGGAAATACATTCAGTGTTATCACCAAGAGGATTCTATTGGAACAGTAGCCTACAGACATATGAGAGTAATGCAAGAAACATGAAGGCATTTAGCCAAACTTGCTTTTATTTCCATCCATACACACTCAAAGGTCCATACACTTACAGGGCAGATAACAACAGAGATGAATATGTATAAATTAAGATTAATTCGGATTATTGGGCCGATATGTATTATGCAGAATAGAAATTTGACAGAATAACAGACAAACATAGCTACCCGTGGAGACGAAAATAAGCTCAATTTTAATAAAAATGTCAGAATAAATATTCCTGACTAGTTGTTTAAAATGTATATAAGTATAAAAATGTCGATGTCATGGTCCTTGACAATACAATTAGATAGGTTCTGTACAGATGGTAAAAAGCTGCTTTAGTGCAAATTGATTCTGTAAAAATAAGGTTAGAAACATTGACATAAATGTTAGAAACATTTGACTAGTAACATATAAAAACAGTAGACTCTACCGTGAACACATTTATGCAACAGTAACAGTAGGCCTATAAACAGTTTCTTCTGCTTTTAAGACTAGCTAAATTAAAATTGATTATATGTTGAGTACAACTTTTAGACAAGAGCCTGCATGTATTTGACAGCCTAAATATCTCACAAATCGTGTCTGTACACTATCTAGTTGATCTATACAGGGTGTACAGAGATGCTCAGACATGGGGACAATATTCCAGAGTACTTGTCACCATTGGAGATTTTAAACCCTTGACAATTACGCCTGAGGAAACCAAACATCTGGAGAGCTTAATTTGCCATATTTAGTCAATTATTTAAGTACACTCCCAGGTTCTCAACCTTTTTTTCTGCCAATTTTGAAATCGGTGTTATAATAATCAACGATGCACTTCTTTACTTTATTTGTAAAAAATATGACGACATATTTATTAACCATCATATTTCCACAGTGTACACCATTTTACGATTTTTTGTAAATCAGATTGCAAATGGTCGGTATCTCTACGGTTTGAGATCGGTGGAAGTAGTTTAGCATCATCCTCGAATAACACGCAGAGTGATGTCCCAAATATGGTTGGCATTTCGTTTATGTACAAAATAAAGAACAATAAGGAACACTAAGGCATTGCAGAAGTCCCGTGGCACCTATCAGATTGATAACCATTTATTACCACCCCCTGTGCTGTGTTTGACAGATAGGTCCTTCGCTAGTTAATTAAGCTTCCACTACCTATGTTATTTCAGCTTGTGTATCAATAAATAATGTGAAACTTTATAAATAAAACTTGGAAAAATCGATGAACACGGAGTGTACCTGAAGTTCGTCTTGAAAACATTTTGAGGTATAATCTGAAGACAAACGGTTCATAAAAGTGTATGATGGGCCATTGTAACTTAGGAAGATATATTTGTAAGCCACTGTAACTCAAAAAGATATATTAGTGGGCCACTGTAACTCAGAAAGATATATTAGTGGGCCATTGTAACTCAGGAAGATATATTTGTAAGCCACAGTAACTCAAAAAGATATATTAGTGGGCCACTGTAACTCAGGAACATATTATTGGTGGGCCGCTGTAACTCAGGAAGATACATTCGTGGGTCGCTGTAACTCAGGTTTATATAATGGAATCTTGGGAAGTTTATGCTGTTGATGCGATATTATTGGAGTTTCAGATTGTGTTAATCACGAATCTATTCAGCGGCCATTTGAACATGCAAACCTGCTTGTCCGAAACATATGACAGTCGATCTTCCTAATGCATGTGTCACATGATCGCCTTTTAGCCACAACTAAAAAATTTCTTTACAGAAGTGATACCTTAATTTGTCGCCAAAAAAACCCCAACAAACCCGTCTTAAATATTTATAGAATTTGTATTAGCTTTGAGAAGAGTCCTCCCTCAACAATGTGTCATTTGAACACTTGAACATAGCTGCTTTAAAATATTGATCCAAGAAAAGATGATTGCCTGCTACATTCAAATATCTATGTAGAATTTCTAACTATGGACATTGCTCCTATATATTTACTTGTCTCTGAAATAAAGCTTTATTATGGATAATAATAATTATTATTATAGACCATTTTTAGCACAACATCTCTGAAGTAGCTTCTTTAAGGTCAATTAGTCTTTCACAAAGAACAATCGTTGTATACCCCCATTGGTTAAACTGCCTAACGAAAGCATACTGACCTTTATGGCGATGGTCGAGATTTAGATAGCTCGATGTTGCTGAGGTTAAAAAACAAGACTGCTATTAGAAGGACACTGAAGGCTGTATTTTATTAGCAGCGTTTCTATGAGCAACCCTGATCTAACAGTCGATAGCTTTGAACTATATATAGTCGATGATTTTTTTTTACTCTGTGGCAAAACCATTGTCAGCCAGTCAAGTTTCTGTGTATATGGTACTCAGCGCATCCAGATCACAGCATGTGAAGAGAATATAATATATTTGTCTGTATTTTGACGAAAACCTTCTCTGTAATCCAATAGACGACAAGCAGTGCTCACGGCATTCCAGTTCCATGCTCAGGAGTGTGCCATCTATTCTAGACGGCGGAAAGTGTATGGTAGGTAAGAAGCACCATCAATCGCAAATCATTTAGAAGTACCAAGCATATAGGAAATGACGCTTATAGCAGTTGGTAACCTGCAGTTTTTACCAACCGTTAATCGCAATCTTCTCAATAAGGAAAGTCTTCACCAACTAAGTCCGTAATTGCTTTTAATTTATTCTTGACTTGTTCCCCGCCGTTTTAAATAGGAGTTAGCTCACACAAATACTTTTCGCGAAACATTTACGCTCATTTATGCACACTTGAGTGTGATAATTGTTGGTTCTAAGAACAACTTAAAATGAAGGGATAACAAACTAATTGTAATAACGTTTCCAAGGTTTATAGCTTTTTTTGTGACTATTTGGAGACGCATTCGGAGAAAATTGAACATGACAGTGGACTAGTGACAGATGATCATTCTCCTGTTGATATTGAATAGTTTTTGATATTTTAAGGTCAGAGTTACAGTGAGAAGGCTCGAGCTAAGCTGCGCCTCTGACCTAAATTAGGCTACATACGACAACTGGCCAATAGAACCAACGATTCTCAGAAAACCTGTAATTTTGTCTAACTTTTCTCACTTTCACTCTTTGACCATCAAATCTAACAAATTAATAAATATCATAGGAGAATGACAATCTGTCACTAGACAACAGTCCATGCAAGTAACCGATGAGCTGAAGGAAAATATCCAACAACTGGGAGGTCATATGGGTGAACATTCCCCCAGTTACGTTAAGCGACGTAAGCGTGTCCTATCTACCCACTGCAAGGTGTTGTTAAACCCACCACATAGTCAAAAGCAGCGAAAGATGTGAGAAATTCAGTTATCTGCAAAACTTCAGTATAGATTTAGGCGGTTTATTTTTAAAGTAACAGGGAATGGTGCATTGCGCGTTAAATCTAATCGAGAACTGTCCTTTGCCTGCCTAAAACTTCAAAGGGATGTCCCCGAGCTGAAACAGAAGTCAATTTGCCAAACTCTAAGGAAAACCCTCAGGCTACAATTTTAACCGTTGCAATTCAAACCGGTTTGTGACAGTCTTTTATACAAAGAAAAGTTCGGCCTGGTTTGTGTTGTACTTTTACCTCGTTTTTGCTTAGGTTATCATTTCCTATCGGAGATTTACATCTGAAATCGGTTTAAAATAGTTACTCTGCAGAACATGTTCTATATGATTCCTATACAACATAATGAAAATGTCCAGAAATCCTATAGAAGAGGGAGTCCTTTTTAACTCCCCACCCCCCTCCAAAAAGAAGAAAGAAATTATTGTGGAGGAGATCTGTCGTACGCGCTCTGTCCTTTACAACAGTGTTTTTATTAACCTCATGCTGGTCACCACAAAGGTTCCAGTTATAGATTACATACCGGTATCGAAATTGCCATCATGTAGTCAGCCAGTCAGTCAATCGATCAATCAAATTAGTCAATCAGTCAATCAATCTATCCGAAGTCTGAATAGGAATATCAATTCTATAGATCTTAATATTGCAGTTTCTCTTGCATTGATCTTTAAGTAGTTTAAATAAGATCTATTATTTATATTATTTAAAGATGAGTTTCGTGTAATTTTGTTAATTGTTTTATTTTTTCAGCTTGAAGGGAAGAAGAGAGCTATGGATTTTTGGACTCAAATGAGAGGAATTATCCCTATCTTGATCGTCATTCTTACAGTACAAAATGGTGGTCAGGTCACAGCAGACAGTATGTATACATTTGTATCTACAATGCCCTGGATTCCTTATACGCTGATGGTCATTGTATTTAATGACTAAGTATATTGAATAAATTATTGAACGTCAAAGCTAGGACGTTAACCCCTGATCTGATCTGATCTGTCGTCCTTTCACGCCATTTCACCTTTGCATGTAACTAACTTGCATTCTCCAGTTGTTGTCGTCAGTTCGACCTAATGTACGGCTAGATAGCTTTATTTTTATTTCCCTATTTCATGTGCTGTTGTTTCCTTCTCTATGTTCATTTTTCTTGGTGTGTTAATACTTGGTATCTACATGCGATCAAAGTTATATTCTGCACCGTCAAATGGCATACACCTGTCATACACATTGGCACTTTGAAAAGATACGCTTCACAAATATCACCTGGCTACTGATAGACTTAGTTAATTATAAATTCAGTGTAACACCCAATATATTCATGTTAAAATCTCAATATTTCAATTTTCAAGTCTGTTCCAATTTCACAATTATCGCGGGCGAATGGATTCTCGTGTTGCCCTGATGCTCTCACAGCTCAGAGACAATACGCAACCGATCTGTTTGTGGCGTCTAACACTGTGAATTTGAACACGTTGTCTTATTGCACCATGTATAGTCTAGTAACATTTTGCTATGAGATCGTGAGTGCTGCTTTTCCGCATTATTTTTCAACTCAAATCGTACAGGTGAGCGGTTTATTTTCATTAACCCGCGTTGGACTAGATTGTGTGCCCTTACTTGACCCATATAACACGATAAAGGTGTCTTATGTGTCGAGGTTAATACACCCCTGTTTTAAGCTTGGCTCCCGAAGATGAGCTCATATGAGACCTTATAAATCTCTAATATTTCGAATTATTCAACATATTTATTCGAGATTGGGCGGGGCTAATAACCAATGACATGGAGTTACGTCTGTAAAACAATGCTGATGGACACATTCTCATTTAAATATTCTGGCAGAATTTTCAGTTTTCATTTTTATCTTATTGTTATAATTTCACTATAGAAAGCTGTAATAAAATTAACAAAAAGCCTCTAACTTTTACCTCATGGGATTCTGTAACAAAAACCAAAAGTCCTAATTGTGGGCTCCCGTGTGAATTTAAGTAGAACTATAATATAGAAAAATCACAAAAAACGAATTAGTAACTATTGGTCAATCGAAACCTTCGGCCATGATAATTTAAATGTACTAATCTTTTTAGTTTAGTGGTATAATTTAATGGACGCAGATCAGAGCGAATTATAATTCGATAGAGGCTGGACCATTTTTCTCTATATAGTAAGGTGTACATGCTTAATTTGTTTCTTCAGAGGTGGATGTTCCAAACACAACTCAAGACAAAACCAGGCGGTAAAATCTTTGATTCATAAAGAATACGGAAAGATGGGATCAATCACGTCAGTATAAACTTTCCCTTGAATATTACTATGTGAAATAAACACATCATTTCTTCTTCCGCGGGCGGCTGGAGGTAGCTTCATGTTGCTCTGGTGCTCTCAAAGCCAAGGAGCAATACGAAGCCGATCGGTTGCGGTATCCTGCTATGTCCTGTCTTCTTTCTTGTCATTGTTTGTTGCCAATGGCGTCGATGGTGGTTTCCTTCACCCATTGGGCTGGCACGCTTTCATATGAGTAAAATAACCTTAAGTACGGCGTAATAACCCAATAAAATAATAAAAACAAAATGTCGTCTTCCGGTCTCTATTGACACACGCTTTTTAATACCCTTTACATATTTCAATAAACCCTTTCAAACCAACGGTATGATAACTTTTCTGTTTTGTAAGGAGGATTAAAAGTCTGATCCGTTTTATTCCTGGTGAAGAATATTAACACAAGGTCGCAGATCGACTTCACCAATGAAAGCACATATTGTGTCTGTAGAGCCTTTTAAATCTGACAAATATAACCTGCACTAGAAATCATATTTTTAAAGAATTTCTGAATGATATTGTAAAAATGGCTAACACAATGTTATATAATTCTGTTAAGGTTAATTTGTTTGCATTTTGCACGTAGCTTGAATCATTCCAGTTCACATCTATCAAATATACAAGTTTTATTTAAAAATTTCCATTTACCCTTTAGATTTGCAGAAGGTGCGGTTTTGGCTCATTTCATTGTGGTAGCGTTATTGTGGTTAACCAGACGACCACAGTTTGTCTCAGGATGGGGAGACCTTTTCTTACCGAAGTAAGTTTCGAAAAGAGAAGACATCGAGGCGTAAATCATTACGTTTTATTTTACACACAGTATATAGCGGACAGTGTCCATGATTTGAAATTATATATATTAATGTGTTTGTTTGTATGATTTTTGCTTGACGTCGTGCCAATGTTAAATTGGTTGGCTGGCTTGCGATCAACTGTTTTTTTTCTTTTGATGTGAACGTTTCTTTGGGTGACATTTGTTTTAGCAACTTATGTCAACTTTTGTTTTGTGCTATTATCGACATACTTTTGTCTGAATGGGCTTTGAAAATGTAGGCTATTTCTCAAGCCAATAAACCGATCTTTATCAATATCAATAGTTGTGTGAATTAAAGTTTGTGCCCCGTTAAGACATTTTGCTTGCGTTTTTCAGATTTGTTGATGATTCTACAGCCTCCATTTTAGTAGCATTATTGCTGTTCATTTTCCCATCAGAGTTACCTCGCGTATTTTGCTGTAGGCCTTCGTCGTACGGTATGTGACTTTATTTTTATTCCCTTTATGAAACATCCCACAATAAAGATCTTTTCCAATAATGTACAGATACACATTATTTAATTATTCTTTTAATACATTCCAGTATTATCGATCTTTATCATACTTTTTGTTTTCCGTACTTTTATGTTATGCCTATCGTGAGCAGGTACTCGCGTCCATACATGCGGTGCACATTATACGACCAACATGTGAAAAGCATCCAGTGTTGCCCGATCGTCTGCCAGATCTCATATTTCTTTTGAGTTTGACGACAATGTCAGTTTGTAATCTCCACCATCCGCTCACATGACATTAACCTCTGTGGTGGGCTCAGCACTTCTTTTATTTCACCTGACTTCTTTTGGTCACATGATATAAATTTGAAAATGTCTTATAACAAAAATATGTTATTGACGTGTCCTACCGGCAGGTTTACAATTAAATCAGCCTTCCGTTGGACTTAATAAATCAAAGCCTCTCCCGGTTTCTGGCTATGTTTTTATCGTACGTATGCAAACATTCCGTTGTTGTTGTTGTTTAATCAACGGCGTCGATCTTTATTTTACATCTATGTAGTAATATGCAATGACAGCATTCTTAATATCGCTATGTTAAATGTCCAAAATAAATAGGACCTTTGCTTTTTTCGTTTAAAAAAATAGGTATTGTTATAAATTCAGATTATCGTTACTGATTTCACTTGGTTGTCTTTTTCTGCATTAAATAAAGGTTGAAGAACAGATTAAAAAGGTTATTAAAATATTTTCAAGAATCATGGCATTTGGTGAGCCCATTGCAGAGGTGTATGGGAGAGAAAGGAGTGATAACTCTTACATAGAAGAGTCTTTCCATTTGCTGTTCATGACACACACCTGTCGATCACTTTTAACCATTTAGTTTATATAGTTAGATAAAGGTTTCGAAAAAAGAAGCCAGGCATTGTTTGAAATACATTAACTTAATACATATAGAAAATATATTGTTTGTTTGATTGGGGTTTTACGCCGTACTTAAGGTGATTTCACTCATATGACGGCGTGACAGCCCAATGGGTGGAGGAAACCACCCCGACGCCACTGGCAACAAACAATGACAAGATACAAGACAATCGCTG
>JAUELC010125567.1:0-11516 GCA_031471745.1 Cryptochiton stelleri
GTGGCGGTTAAAATGGTGAGCCGACATCAAGCTGACGTGAAAAGATGTCTGTGGAAATATCAGGAGAATCTATCTCGTGGAACCAAGGCGATTATTTCACAGAAAGATAAGGATGATTGTTACATATTCCCAACCATGAAACTTATGAAAGAAACACTTATTCTGCAACAGTTAAACCATCCCGGCATTGTTAAATTACTCGGATTCTGTGTCCGCAGTGAGGAGTCGGAAACCTCGGATATATCCGAACACGGTGTAATTGTCATTGAAGAGTATGGTTCCCGGTTTATGTTAAGTGCGTTACAACTTTTAGCCTCGCAAAATAGATGAGAACTGGCTAATGGTTTGGCCAGTTTGTTGCTCTACCTCCATCAGTCACCTTTATGCTCTCTCAGGGTTCGAAATTTTAAAGAGGAATTTTTCTTAATGAACAATGGGACCATAAAGGTGATGGACGTTAGTAATGTGGAACCAGTTTGTGTCGACAACGTGGAGTCTCGTGATGCCTCGACATTAGTCACAAGATCCCGTTCTGTCTGCAAGTTTAATCTACCGTGTCAATCAGAAGTTTGTGTTGGAACAAACTCTAAAATAAATTTACAAAATATGAGAGATTTATTTTTCAAAAGACTAATTTTGTCGGGATCATTTCCTGATGAAATGTTAGACGAAATAACGGATATAAATATCAAATTAGACAATCCGTCTATCGGTGCTGAGCAAGTGTATTCTCGATTTTCTCAACTCTTACAAATTTCATTCCGTAACGGAATATACGAAGCCGTAAAAGGGACACGATGAAATCAATGAGTAGTATTTGGGACCTCTGAGATCTCATCTCTCTGGTTCCGAAATAATTAATCAATAGATGAAATGTCAGACGATATAACTGATATAAAGATCAAATGAAACAATATATCTGTTGATGCCGACTACCTCTTTTCTCGATTTTTTCACCTCTTACAATCTTAGCATTTATTTTTTCTACACAGAATCACTTAACAATTTTATCAAACATAATCATTTAGATAAAACACACCTATACATATTGATGGATTTAATTAGAGTTGATTAACTAAGAAATTTACAAAATATGAGGGATTTATTTTTCAAAAGACTTATTTTGCCGGGATCATTTCCTGATGAATTGTCGGGCGAAATAACTGATATAAATATCAAATTAGACAATCTGTCTATCGGTGCTGAAAAACTGTATTCTCGATTTTCTCAACTCTTACAATGTTGATTCTCTGACGGAATATACAAAGAAGTAAATGTGACATGGTCTTGTCCAAAAATATTACCTGGATTCCGATATAATTAAACAATGGTTGATAGATTGATTGGTGTGTAATGCTGTGCTCAAGGGTATTTAACTTTAATGACGGCGTTGTATTCCAACACTAACACTAACCCAGTAACACAACTACAAAGTGTGAAGTGAGTAACTCTGTTGGGAAATTAATATTCCTCTAGTGCTAAGTAAAGACAGCATGACTATGCTTGAATCATGCTGCCCTTAGCCTGATGGCAATTAAACAATAGATGAAATTTCAGACGATATAACGGATATAATGATCAAATGAAACAAGCTATCTATTGATGCCGACTAACTTTATTTTCGATTTTGTTCCCCTCTTAAAAAGCTCAGATTTTTTTCCCAACATAGAATGAATTAACAATTTTATGAAACATGGTCATTCAGATGATACACAATTACTTCCAATTACATATTGAGTGATTTAATAATAGTTAATCAAAGAATGATTTGCTGAAAAAATGTAAATGAAACAGGTAATTTTTTAATAAAAAGTAGACATTTGAACTGGTTGTCTCGAGAGCTACATCGGACATCAAATCAAAGAACATTTCATCGTTGCTCTGAGACACTTGACCGTATTAGCACAAAAACGGATTGAGAAGAGAAGGGTGTTCTTTTAATCCTAATCAGAAGTTATTTTCTCTCTCTCCCTATCTCTTACTGTCTTTATTGTTTGTTTGTTTCTTTTGTTAAGTATATCTTTTGAATTGTTATAAAATATGTTTAAATTTCCACACTTTTAAAAATCATACTGCATCGAACGAAGGTCTTAGTTTTCAGGATTTGTCTTCTTTTTTATATACATATAGTGACACGTAACTGGAAACCTAATATCGATTATTATAGAGCTGTCGTGAGTGAATTCCATTGAAGATAATTTACAATTTGCCAATAAACCAGCCTAACTTTCTTATTTGTTAATATTGTCTTCCAGCTGGTGCTGGCGATTTGCGGGAGCTTTATGTGATCTCTTGTTCTTAGAGATAAGGGGCAACACGAATCGATCTGTTGCGGCGTCTAGCACTGTAAATTGACACACTTTCTCTTATTGCACGTAACTTTGCGTCCTGTGATTGTCTTTGTGTCTTCTCATTGTTTGTTGCCAGCTGGTTTCCTTCACCCATAAGGCTGACATTGATCATTCACCGCCATATTTATTTCTAAATGTCTGACAAAATGTTTAAGAATAATATATGTAAACGCCACTCAAAATGTGAACCAAAAGAAAATAAAAAATGTCTGCAAGCAATACATCACCTATGATTTAGCTCCGTCAGAATTCTGGTCGTAATATTTCCGATAGTCAAAAATTTATCTGGGGAATTATAGTGAAAATTCCATGCATGCTGGGATTCAATATTGAACGGTGATTTGTGAAAGTGTAAATAATAAGTGAAGATGTCAAATGAAGATAATACATGCCGCTGGTTAAAATTGATGACCCTCAGGCACCCTTACTATGGGGAATTCAGAAATGTCCGAACTAGGAAGCAGTGAGACTGTGCTATATTCACTCGTGTATCGAGAATCTGGGATATTTTAAAATACTGTTGGACTTCGAAATGTTGTAAAATAGTATAATCCCTAAGTATTTAAACTCCTTATTTAACGTAGTGTGAAGTTTTGCCGACTCTATGAGCATAAAGAATGCCTGGCCTAAGGTTTGAAATTTGATATGTTGTAAGATATTATTATCCCTATTTATTTAAACCACGATTAAACATTTGGAATTGAGGTAAAGCTGAAATCAAAAATAAAAAGCAATATATAACAGATTACCAGTTCTGTCTTTCAGTCTAAGAATTACAGACGATTGAAATACAGCGATAAATGTAAGAATTAACTCTGATATCAGCTTTTATTCTTTGCCACGTGACCAATACTTTAATTCAATTGGAAAATGCTTCTACAAATAGGCTGCAATAGTACATCCAATAACAGAGAGACTGTTATTTGACAATTCTAAATGAATTTGTAGGGAGTTTTGGCAATGAGTCGTTTGGACATGTGTTTATTGGATCCGCCGAGAAATGCAATAAATGTAACGTCTATATTTCGCAAAGCTAATAGGAAGTGTAAGCTAGATGAGGCTAGGACCCCGGAGGACTGACAATCACCTATATAAGCCAGACTTCATCTATTTCAGCAGTTCGACTTTTCTGTGTGATTAATATCATCCGGGAGATCAACTCAGATAACAATCAATAGTGAGACTAAGACAGAGAAGACCGTATGTTACAGTCAGGATGAGACTGATCTCTCCAGGACAGTTTGACAACAAGGTGTAATGGACTTTCAATGCGTTTCGATTTCCAAATCCAAAATATTACAGATATTTTTTTATTTCCAACTTTGGGGCTCAAGCCGTGTCATGTCAGTGAAATCTAGTGTGAGCTGCCTCTGATGAAAGCGAGACTGTTAGGCTAATAAGAATTTTCTGACAATAACTTCACTGATCCCAAAAACTATTTTCTATTTAAAATTATCTAAAAAAAATATCTGCGAGCAAAATGTCACCTAGGAGTTCTCCCCGTCAGAATTCTGATCGTAATTTTTCCGATAGTCAGAAATATCTCTGAAGAATTATATAAATACTTTCATTTATGGTGGAATTCAATATTGAGAGGTGATTTGTAAAAGGGTAAATAATAAATGAAGATGTCAAATGTAGATAATACATGCCCCTGGTTAAATTTGAAAATTGTAATTTAGGCACGGTTTCTATGGGGAATTCAGAAATGTCCAAACTAGAAAGCAGCGAGGCTGTGCTATATTCACACTAGTACAGCTGGGACTCTGGGATATTTTTAAATACTCTTGGACATCGATATGTTGTAAAATAGTATAATCCTTATTTTCTTTTTACACTACTTATTTAACCTAGTGTTAACTTCTGCCACCTCTATGATTTTAAATAATGACTTGCCTAAGGTTTTGAATTAGATATGTTGCAATCTATTATAATCCCTATTTATTTAATCAACGATTTAACATTTGTAATTGTGTTAAAACGTAATTAAAAAATATATTTATATAACAGATAAACAGTTCTGGTTATCAGTCTAGGAATTGCAGACAATCAAAATACACAGATAAATCTAATAATAAACTCTGACATCAGCTTTTATTCTGTCCAACGCGACCAACACTTAAATTCAAATGGAAAATGCTTCTGCAAATAAGCTGTAAAAGACCTACGTTCAATTCCTGAGTGACTGTTGATTGACAATTCTAAATGAGTTTATATGGAGTGTTTGTGGTTAGTCGTTAGGACATGTGTTTATTGGATCCGCCGATAATTACAATATATGTAACGTCAACCTTTCGCAAAAATACTAGGAAATGTTGGTCAGTTGAGGTTTGTACCCCGGCGGACTGACAATCATTCCTACAAGCCACTTTCCCTATTTCAACAGTTCGACTTTTCTGTGTGATTAATATCATCTGGGAGACCAACTCAAATAACGATCAATAGCGAGACTAAGACAATTTCATTACAGAGAAAGCCTCATATTACAGTCCGGATGACACCGATCTCGCCATGGCTTAGTTGAGAACAAGTTGTGACGGATTTAATGTGTTTTTACTTTCAAGCCAACATTGTTCACATTTACTTTTGAATTTCCATCTTGTGCTATCAAGTCGTGTCGTGTTAGTGAAATCCAGTGTGAATTGCTTCTGATGAGAACGAGATTGTTAAGCTAATGGGAAATCTCTGACAATAACTTTACTAATTTCCAAACGGTAATACTTTCTATTTAATATTGGCCCTTGTGTTTTCCGCTCACTCCTAGTCTGCTTTGTTGAAGGCTGACATAGAGCTGGCTGAATGTACAGAAGATGGGAAAGCTATGTAAACCCTTCACACGTTATATTCTATTCCCTATTTCAGTAATGGTATATTTGACGCTTGTGCATATCTTTAGTAACGAGTCATGTGGAAGAAACAACAGCTATGATGGTTTACCTACAGGACAATTGGAACGGGATACAAATAAACGAGTTCCCAACCATGAAACTAATGAACGAAACACTTATTCTGTAACAGTTAAACCATCCCGGCATTGGTAAATTACTCGGATTCTGTGTACGAAATGAGGAGTCGGAAACCTCGGACCTATCCGAACACGGTGTAATTGTAAGAGTATGGTTCCCGGTTTATGTTTAGCGGTTTACAACTTTTACCCTGGAAAAAGAGATTAGAACTGGCTCGTGATTTGGCCAGTCTGTTGTTATACCTCCATCAGTCCCCTTTAGGCTCTCACAGAGTTCTCGATTTTAAAGAGGAACATATCTTGATATACAATGGGACCATAAAATGACGGATTTCGATGACGTCAGCAATATGGAACCAGTTTTTGTCTCGTGATAACATAACACAACTTTTATGGATTTTCAACTTCTGGATTTCTTGACGAGTAACGTATCAGTGGAGATGCTAGCACCGTTATCAAGCTAATGTATATAATACATGAATGATATCTATATAAACAAATGAGTGCACCACAGGTGTGAAAACAGAGATTAATTGGCCTGGAAGGCTTAAAGAACACAGAGTAATAAAACAGATTGAAACTAATACATGAATTGTTATAAGAAAAATAAAAAAAACATACAATCATAAGGTAGAAAAGCCGTGATGGTTATACAGGTGTCTAACAAAGTATTAAGGTTAAAGAACTAAGGTAACATAACACTGTGTGTTGGTAATCTAGGTAACAAAGGATAGGATGTGGGGGGCGGTTAACGTGTTGCAGATTTTATTAAATCATCATATGCAGAGGGCATGTAGAAGCCCATGTCTCTATTTAATTCGTCAATAAATCCACAAGTTGTAAATCCATAAAAGTTGTGTATGTTACTCTCCCTGCTCCTAAATGCCACTGAAAGAAGTGTCTTTTGATATCTCGACATAAGTCACAAGATCACGTTCTGTGTGTGATTTTAATCTACCGTGTCAATTAGGAAATTAGGAAGAAACGCTAAAAGAATATTGCTGATATAAATAACAAATTAGACAATCTGTCTATTGATGCTGATGGATTTTATTAACTAGAAACCTCAAGGGCTCTAAATAACGCTTTTTTTTTTAACTCATTCATTTAGAGATGACTCGCAATTTGCCAGAAAATCGGCTACAACCAGTTCTTTTATATAATTAGTATTGTATAAATTGAGAGATAATCATGTCCATGCTTTAATTGAGCTTCGAACCCGGCACTTCTAGTTAGGACGGTGAACACCGACAGAGTGCAAATGTTGGCTCATTCTATAACGTACAGATCAATTGGCTGTCGACCATACTCGGAATTTTTATATAATAGCTACAATGTAGTGGCTTTGGAGAAAAAAATAGATGGATAACTGTTCATAATATAGACACAGCTGGAATACAGTCGACCATACTAGCATAACGATTTATCATTGTGTTTTTGTTAGAGGTCAACAGGATTTATAAAGTGTGTTCTATTTAGTGAGTGAAGTCAGTCTGGATCATTTAACACAATCACTATTGACAGAGGTTGCTCATGATATGAACTGAGAGAAAATGTTACGTGATTATTTAGTGAACATATTTCTACTGTACAACTACCGCAGACAATATCAATCAGAGCGCAGACATTTCAGAACCATATAAATCACAAATTAACACAGATCACTAAGAACAGAAAATATGAAATTATTCTTAGGTTTCCAATTCAGATGGCGTCTTGACTATTTATTTTGGGTTTATATTAAGTTACAGGCTTATATAATACATATTGTTATGTTTTATGATCTTATATAGTCTATTCTTAATTTTAGTATTTTCATGTAATTAAATTATATTTGTATTATGTTCTTTTGGTGAAACAAATAAATTGAAAATGAATTTGAAATAATTGAATAGATTTTAGGATTAATCAGTAAGCCAATCACAAGTTAATCAAATGATAAATAATTGTATTAACTGATTTATTAAATATTATTGTTATGTAATATCAGGTCTTTCTTCCATCATAGAGACTGGAGAGACAATAGTGTTGGGCCTACTGCTAACGAAAACGTCCCGATTATCACGTACAGCTACTGGACATGCACTCAAATCGATCCTATACTTACACCATGCATTCAGCTTTTGATTGATTGGTATTAAACGCAGAGCATTTTTATACTTACATCATGCATTCAGCAGGTGATTGATTGATTGATGGGTATTAAACGCAGTCATATAAGTATTTTGCTTAAATGACGGCGATGCACTCCAAAAGTAAATTGCCACACTGACTGAACCATAAAATGTTAAGTGTTTTGCAATGTTGGAAAAACAATGTTCCACTAGCGCTAAGTAAAGACAGCATGACAATGTTCGGATCGGAACATGCTGCCCTTAGTCAGAGGGACAGTTTTGAGCTCTGTTTTTTTGTTTGTACTTTAATCCAGGCTATTCTATCCGCCTCATATTTCGCTGTGGTTACTTTCTGCCTTGTGACAACTGATGTTGCCTTGGATACCACTTCTTCTAAATAACGTTGTTTTCTATCCTCGGGTCGCTGCATCATTTCATCAACTGGAATGTGTTTCCCTTGAAGTTTTGAGTACTGCCATTTTGATTTCAATTGTAGGCGCGTCTGATCCCTAGTTCCACAAAGAGGCGCAAAATAGGAGATGTTGTTGTTACTATTTAATGCCGTCAGATCTGTTATCCTTCGTGGATGTTTATAAACATTTTAAACCAACGAGGCCTACATCCCGTTCCGTTATTTTCTTTAAGAAATCGTCCGACAAACAATGACACTGTGAACATGACAACATGACGTGACAACTTTTGTGACGTCACATATAATCAATATAGGTATTCCGGATAGTGACGTCAAGTCAGTGTATTGATTGATTTATAATTAGCATTGTATAAATTGAGACAAAATCATGTCCATGCTTTAATTGAGCTTCGAATCCGGCACTTCTAGTTAGGACGGTGAACACCGACAGAGTGCGATCATCTCAAGACAAATAGCATCTTCTTGTTCAAGACAAGTCCTAAAAAGGATTTTCACAACATTAATACTTTCTGCTCATACAAATACACAAACTTTATTCTCTGTTCTGGCCACTTACAATCACACACATACAGCATCAGATAACATGAAATTGATTCGGAAGATAACGTTATCTTTTTGCAGAACGTTTTACTTAATTGTCATTGATTCCAGAAACTGCACACTAAGCTCACTGAATGTTTTTAATAACAGGTAAAAGACAAGAAAACAAGAACTAAAATCATGTCAAAAAGAAGGACGCTATGAAAGTTTTGATAAAATCTGTGGTTAATGTTTTACTGCCGAACGCGGCGTGAATGAAGATACTATGATGGTCGGTTGATGTCAAATTGCTTTTGGAATTGTTACAGGACATTAGGCAAGTAAACATATATTTAAAAGTTCTGTAACAGCTGTGTGTAAGCTAGCCATGGTATCCTTGCATTCAGACCTGAGCGCTATGGGAAGCGCCAATCTCTGATAATAAGAAAAACTTTGAGAACTCGTCCGGCGAAATTCCAATTTTCTTTTCGCCAAATATTGATTTCTGATTAAACTGTACCTTAGCGAAAGCTCTAGCCACTTAAAAATTCCCCTGAATTGTAATCAAGCGTGAGCTTTTTTACCACAAAGTTTTGAAGTGATGAGCGACCGTTTTCATCGGCATGTTTGAAATGGCCTCGAAATATTTTAACCTAGAACATTCTGCTGCCCAAACTAAACTAACTTGTCAAAGCTCGAGCCTATACGTACATTTGTTTGTAGTTTGACAAGTTACTTTGGCCTGAAGAAAGCAAAGCGGATTTTGCCGGACGAGTTATCAAAGTTGTTCTTATTATCAATGTTATCGTTTTGCCCCTACCAATAGCGTTCAGGTCTGAGGGCACGGGCACCATGGCTATATGTAAGCTTACCCTGTATACATTTTCCCCCTTATTCGAGTTTGAAACGATTTGAGCTGGATTTGTTTTTTCTGTGAACGAAATAATTGAATGAAACATGGCGTAAATCAAAATATTTACCTCCATTCAATTGACATTCAGTGGGAAACTAAGAATTGCACAAAATATTTAACACAAGTTATGTTTCAAATTGATTTGTTCTGTCCAATCAAGATGAATGTGTTTTAAAGTTTTCTCCTCTTGTATATTTATATTTTATTTTATTAGATAATTATAAAACATTCAAGGTATACCTTTCGCAAAGCTAATAGGAAATGTTAGCGAGTTGGGGCATGTACCCCGGCGGACTGACAATCACCTATACATGCCAGACGTTGCCTATTTCAACAGTACGACTTTTTTGTGTGATTAATATCATCTGAGAGACCAACTCAAATAATGATCAATAGTGACACAAAGACAGTTTCATTACAGAGAAGCTCATGTGTTACAGTCGAAATGTGACTGATATCTCCGAGACTTAGTTGAGAACAAGGTGTATTTTAACTTGCCTGCCAACATTGGATAATATATTTTTTCCATCTTGTGGGATCGAGTCGTGTCGTGCCAGTGATATCCAGTGTGAACTGCCTCTGATGAGATTGTTAAGCTAATGAGAATTCGCTGACAATAATTTCACTGATCCTATAACATCATTACTTTGTATGTAATATTAGCTTTCTCGCCCATTCCTCGTCTGCTTGGTTGAAGGCTGACACAGAGCTGACTGGATGTACAGAAGATGGGACAGTTATATAAACCAATCACACGTTATATTCTATTCCCTATTTCAGTAATGGGATATTTGACGCTTGTACATCTCTTCCGTAACGAGTCATGTGGAAGAAACAATAGCTTTGACGTTTTACCAAGTAGACCATTGGAACGGGATACAAAAGAAAATGGATAATTTCTGATAATGAAGATAAGTTGAGTGGAAAATTAAAATTTTCTAATAGGATCAATGTGGTACCGTCAGTGTTCAAAATCAAGACGTTCAGAAAGAGTGGAATCCTGTATTCAGTTATCAACGAGTATGGTGGACCTGTGAACAACAACAACATTGTGTTGAATTCTGATATCAGGATTTATGATGATGGAGGTAAAAGAGTTCCAGTCAAGTATCAATTTGACTGTTCTAATATACATATTATTCGGATTCGTAAAAAAATTGGGAAACGGTGTCTCAAAAGAAACATATCTTGGAGAATATAATAGCGGTCAGGTGGCGGTTAATATGGTGAGCCGACATCAGGCTGACGTGAAAAGATGTTTGTGGAAATATCAGGAGAGCCTATCGCGCGGATTGAAGGCGAGTTTTTCACAGAAAGATAAGGCCGATTCTTACATATTCCCAACCATGAAACTAATGAAAGAAACACTTATTCTGCAACAGTTAGACCATGCCGAAATTGTTAAATTACTCGAATTCTGTGTCTGAAGTGAGGAGTCGGAAACCTTTGGTCTATCCGAACACGGTGTAATTGTCATTGAAAAATATGGTTCCCAATTTATGTAAAGCGCTTTACAAATGTTACCATGGCAGAAGAGATTAGAACTGGCACGTGATTTGGCCAGTTTGTTGCTCTCCCTCCATCAGTCCCCTTAGGACTCTCTTAGGCTCTCTCAGTTCCAGATTTTAAAGAGGAACATTTCTTAATGAACAAGGGGACCATAAAGTTGACAGATTTCGATGACGTCAGCAATGTGGAACCAATTTGTGTCGACAACGGAAAGTCTCATGATGCCTCGACATTAGTCACAATAACACGTTCTGCGTGTGATTGTAATCTATCGTGTCAATTCGGCCTTTGTGTTGGAACAGACCCTAAAATAAAATTACAAAATATGAGAGATGTATTTTTCAAAAGACTTATTTTGTCGGATCATTTCCCGCTGAAATATCGGACGATATAACTGATTTTAATATCAAATTAGACAGTCTGTCTATTGATGCTGATGGACTGTATTCTCGATGTTTTCAACTCTTACAATCTCAACATGCTAAAACCCACAAGTAACAATTTTTTTATTCACAAAATTTACGTTAAAAAAAGTTGACATTTAAAGTGTTGTCTGTTCGTAGGCTTTTGACATTAGTTAAAATGTGTATACGGTTGTCATGAGACCAACAGTCGACAACAAATTCAAGAACATCCCATTGTAGTTCTGGGATACTTTCCCTTATAAGCACAAACAATGATTGAGATGAGAAGGGTGCGCTTCTTTTCCAAT
>JAUELC010125678.1:0-11516 GCA_031471745.1 Cryptochiton stelleri
CTGTCTTCTCTATTCACCTGGTGATTTGATGTTCGGCGGAGAGAAGCCTCTGTCCACTGTGGTCATCACCCAGGGCTGGTCACTCCAATCTACATATTGACTCTAACGGTGAATCCTAGTTAAAGAATGTGGCTGACTTTGTGGCTTGTTTTACAGTTTGTTAACACCTGTGTTACAGTTTACCTCCAATCAACTCACCTGACACCTAACTGGTCAATGTAACAATACTGTAGGTTAACAACTGTCAGGTCTGATTCCTCCTCTTGTATTCACCTCTCAAATAATAAATAAATTAAACATTGGCTGGGCTTATCTGGGTGGAGTTTTTACCATATGTTCATCTTGGTTTGATTGAAGAATTTGCGATCTTTTGGAAAACCTAACACTTCAAAATTTACCGTTAATAAAGATTTGGCAATGATACAACAGTAGAAAAGAAATTCTGTTGCACTTTTTAATGTAAGGTGTTGCATGCTTAGAATGTGGACAGATGTAATATTGGAAAGCGTAACTTCGCTTAGCCATGCCCGTGTTCTTAAACTCCCACAAATCACAGTGTTTTTAGAAAATTTAAACACTGGAGAAAAAATTGTTGATTTGTCTGATAAACGTGTTTGGCTCTTCCCTAACTTGTGAAAAAATCCTTGGAAATGTGCCGTCTACCAACAATGGGAGAAGATAGAAAACAATGGGGAGATAACATTAACTTATCAAAATAACATTACCTCATGTGTCTCGTGTGGCAGCTAATAAATACATATTAAATAAAACAGGCTACATATATTTACATCATCTTCTCAAGATTTAGTTTAATTGTGACAGATAAAACAGTAGTTTTCAGTATTGGACTTGGATAGAAAGAAACTAACTAGATTGGAACAAAACAATACATGTAATTCATTCCTGAAAACATTTTCTTCAATATATTAAAACTTTGAAACTCTATTAAATATTTGTAACAATTTTGATACTCTTTTAAATATTTCTTTAAATTTTGAACCAATATCCTCATTTTGAGTTGTAAAAAATAGACGATATCAGAAACGTTATATCTGGCACACTTGGAATCAAAGATTTGGTTATCTGATAATTTAAGATGGACTCATATTTTACTGCCCATAATTATGTGTGATAGCATTAATCAGTGGTGGTCTGTTAGGGTTCACTGTGCAGTTTGGTGGATGTATGTACTTAATAAGAGACTCTGCAATCTAAAACATCAGCTACCTGTCATGAATCCTATCCGGATTAAATTCTATCAGTGGTCAACACTGAATCAGAGCGAGGAGACAAACCAATAATGAGCATTTTCAGATTTGTTTTGTGACAAGGAATACCAATTTTGTGTTAATTTTTGCTGGATCAATTTTCCCCCTTTGTTGAAGCAGGTCTGGGTCAGTTTTGTTCGATCTTGACCACTGGTTATCTGTGTGTGTGTGTGAAGTCACCCTTTAATAGAGCTCTATTGATTACTGTGTATCTGTTAGCCGACCCAGGGTTGATACTTTCCTTGTCACATTGTCTCCAGCTCTCAGAGTAAACAGTTTAACATTCTATCCCCCATCAGATTCAATAGTGTAGCCAGGAATCCTGTGTCCTGGTTGGTTGGTTTGAGATGATCCACGGCCATCAGCTGACAGCTCTGTTTTAGTATGGGGAGCTTCCCACATTGATCTTAAACAAGAGTGTCTACAAACGCGAATGAGAATAAACAAAACATAATGTCACTGTGTCAAATGGTTGGTGGGAAGAACTAGGGGGTAAGAAAAACTGGAGAAAATTGTCTTTCTCTGTCAGAGTTCAGATTTTAACTTCCTGGATTAGCATATAGTTGAGAATTGTTGTGTGGGGTTAGCTTGTAAAACTGGACTGCTTTATCTAGCATTGAACTGAACAGCTCAACAAGTCTGGTCGCTTACAGTTTTGTACAGTTAGATTAAGTTTTTTTTTAATTTGCATATTTGGAGTGAGTTTTAAAAAGTTGTTAAAATATAATGTTTTTAGTCATCTGTTAAGATTTTGGACAGTTAATGAACTTTTAGATCTTATCTGTTTTTATATTGATTCAGTTTTAACTTGCCTTATTCATTCTGGTTTTGACCAGCCTGAGTGTCTCTAAAGTTACCGGATATATAGTCTATGTCTTAGAAGATTCGGACAGTTCCTCCTGGAGATGCATTGGTTGAACATCCTAGATTCTATGTTTGAATTCTGCGAATTACTCAGTTTATACTAGATTCTCCATCCGATCTTGACTTTTGCTCCTGTTTTGTTGATCGTCTAATGAACTGATTGAACTTTGAAATTGTTTTTTGTGCGGGGGATTGTTCGCATCAGTAACTGCACAAGAGTCGAGGTTCAGTGTGAAGTGTGGCTTGTACATATTGTCCCAGGAGGACACAGTGACAAGGGCCAACTTCTCATTTCATCCCAACTCGTGTCCTGTAGAAACTTTGCCCACCTCTAGGGCAGTGATCCTCTATATTTCTGTGCCTAATACCATGAGAGAAATAGAGGAGGTATTTGCTGACATCATTCCAGGTAACTGTACTCTAATTATCATATTGCCCTTTTAACCAAGTAGTCAAAATGACACAAGAATTTAAAACTTGAAAAAAAGCATATAACTGGTTTCATTTTATAAAGATCTATGAAATGTATTAGATAGTTACAAATTTATAAATGCAGAGAGAAAAAAGTGCTTGCCTCCACTGGGATTGGAACCCGGGTTACAGGCCCAACACACTACCGACTGAGCTCCAAGGCTCACATGTATGATTGTCATTAGAAAAGGTTGTTAAAATAATGGCAATAATATTTTTGTCAAATTAAGCTACATAAAAAATAATATAATATATTGTGTATCACTATCAGTATGTTAAACACAATCTTCAGAATATAACATTGTTCTTATGTAATAACTTCACTGTTTTGAAGAAGTAAGTCTTGATAAAAAGTTTATTTTTCATCTAATTTGGACTCTTTAGTGATATTTAATTTCAATTATCCTCTGGCAGGTAACCATTTTTGAAAACAAAACAACACTTTTCAGAATAAAGAAAAGGCCACTACTGTATTATGTTAATTCATTAGTGAAAATGATACAAATTTTATTTTAATGTTTAAAATAAGATTGAGGTGAGGAACTTTTTTTGTTATAAAATTAAAGTTTTAAATATTACAATCGTACAAACAACTTTGTTCGCAGTTACTCTACTCTGAGGTGAAATTTAAGTTAATTTTTGGTTTCAGTGTTTGAAAATTAAGTTTGACTCATTTTTCTCTTCTTTATTAGAAAACACATTATATTTCTAGAATCATTGATCTGTGTATTTTTATCATAAAATACTTCATTTTATCTTATTTTTATAAAGAAAATTTACAACTTCATTTTTACCACTAAAACCGTTTTGCTAGAATTTTCCATAAGGATGTCTGGATCAATAATTGATATACCCACATAATCAGAGTAAGAAATCTAACCAAATCCAATCTCATTAGAAGTAGAATTAACTGAAAAATTTACTCAAAATGTTTTGTTTTTTTAAATACTTCGATGAAGTATTGAAAACCCTTTGTATTTCTTAAAGTTGTTTCTTTACTTGGTTGAGAAAATATTTTTACCAAATGGTACAAGCATCTATCTCAATTACCCCAGTATTTATATGAATCTTTTTACCAAGAATTTTCTTTTAACTAACTTTGTATTGATATTTATTTTTTAAAAAGAGTGATTTGTTGCATTTTGTTCCAATTAACATATTTTTTATCAGTACTACCACATTTAAAAAATCTATTTGCCTATTTTATATTCAACAACTATTTAAACTTGTCTCTAGAGATTTATAAATCCAAACAATTGTTTAAATAAATAAGAATTTCCATTGACTACGTAAAAAAGGACTTGAATATTCAAAAATGATCCCAACTTAATTGATTTAGCAAACATTAGTATTATTTTTCTATTATAAAATGTTCTGGAGGTTGACACATGTATTTTCAAAAATGTTTTATTTTGTGGCCATTCTTAAAAAATAAATAAAAGTGGGTCTTGTTGGTTTTGTTTATTCAGTATGCTATATACATTTTTTTTTTTAAATTGCTTTCCTCAGTATACAAATCAATATATCATATGATAAATAGAGATTATATGTATATGTAGATCTATTATTGGATTAAAACCTGATAAAAGATGTAATTCATTTCAGCTGTTTTGTTGCTGAAAATCTCTGGTACAGACTATGTCAGGTTAATTCAAAATATTGCAGATTTTAACAATTTTTTTTTTAAATTTAACGGTTTTAAATATACCTTTATCTGATGATTCTGAATTTCTGATCTTATCTAAAGTCAAATTAAGGTGTTCAATTTTGTTAACGTAATGAACTTTGCCATGATTATCACTAATGCTGTAAATCCACACTGTTGATTTTTTTGGTACGCCAAGTTTTACCCACATGCGTTAAGATGACACAAATGTAGATGTTGATCGCCGTTGAATTTTAATTCTGTATCAAGTTTATGTTGACTTGCCATTCTCTATGCTGGTATTTGATTAAGTTGTCAGGAAATATGTACAAAATGTTGTTGTCGTTTTGAGAAATTACTGTTAGTGTGATAGGATTATGAGTTTGTGTATCGTAGCTTAATGTAGGACTGGTAACGTATCTATCCCGCTACTAGACCAGGGATTAAGGGATATTAAGGGATATCACCACGGATCTCATACAGATCATTATAATAGGCCTTTGAAGAGAGACCGGGATTTATAGAGGTTTTCTGGGTAAATATTGAATCAGGATGAGATAGAATTGGGCTGTGCTGACGTAGGCGTGCCGTAGACCAGGGCCCGCTTTGGCACTCCTATATTGTTGGTTTAAGGACATTGTGAGAAGTCAGCTGAGAGTCTAAAGCGTTTCTCTGAGATTCCTCCATGTCTATTGTTCATCCCTGTCATGTCGCGCTGCTGTGGCCGTCCACTACCTCAGTCCGTGTTATTGATGTTGTATGACAAAACTCACAAGAACTGCAAAATTCCCAAGAATAACAGAAAATATTGACATGCGAGGAATGATTTACCGACCACGCCTCAGATAGCTAGATCTCACATTACTAATATGTCTTCTGTCAAATATCAGATTATTTTATAATAACTTATTCTTATTTCATATTTGTGTTTTAGTTAATTAAAAAATAATTAATATAATCATGAACTATAAATGCTTTTGAAACAGGCCATTTACTATTAGAAAACACTCACTTATTTTTTAATCAATCGTTTCATCTCAACTACTAAGCTTTTACATGTAGGGTCCTTGAATGTAGTAAGTTGTCCGTCATCAACTTTTTGTCTCAAGCAACATCTCCTCCTAAACCACTGAAATAATTTCAGTTCCTTAAAAAACATGGCTTCCACCTGGGGCCAAGGCAGAATTCCTTATATAGTGGCTATATACATGTAGTGGTAAATTCTTCTCCTCAGAAGGTGTTGGATCTATTTCAAAATTATGTTGCACAAATGTTCATGGGGTGACCTTCTAACAAATTCCTTGATCTGCCGGGCAGATTTCCTCATGGGCAAACTTGAATAAAGTCCCTAATTGTTGTTCAGTCGGCCTTTATGCAGTAAAATGCTGTCATGACTCGTGGTTTCTTCCATGACTCATGGTTTCTTCCATGACTCGTGGTTTCTTCCATGACTCGTGGTTTCTTCCATGACTCGTGGTTTCTTCCATGACTCGTGGTTTCTTCCATGACTCATGGTTTCTTCCATGACTCATGGTTTCTTCCATGACTCGTGGTTTCTTCCATGACTCGTGGTTTCTTCCATGATTCGTTCCATGCCTTGGTTTCTTCCATTTGCATCATGAGGAAATTGAACAATTCTGAATGTGCATAACTAGTTTCATAATATTGATACGGTCGGTTTGGATTGTTTACTCAAGTGAGTGAACAATGGCCATCTTGGTCCTCTAGTTTCTCTAATTATTTATTTGTTTACATTATTAATACATTCGGTACAGATTTTATGAATACTCAAATCTATATTTTGTCTTCAGTTCACCTCGTCATTGTTTTGTTTTTTCTGATTATATTTTTATTGTTTATAATAAGAGTTTTGATATTTAAGTTATAACAAGATGTCAAAGATTATCAAACTAGCATGAAATAATGCCTTTTTTTACCTGGGAAATCTCTGTGTTTTTTTCTCTTCCAAGTGTGCCACAAAAGTTATTCCAATGCAAGTCAAATTGTTACAAATACACTGTTATTTCAATGTGCTCTTCAACTTTTCCATTGTTTGGTCTCTGTCTTGAGTCTTATTTTTGAAATTTTCTTCATTCAACGATAACAGCACATATTTAAATCTCTTTGCCTAAAAACAATAAAAAAAAATGAACCCTTCTATTCATATTAACATTCAGTTTTTTTGATAGATTGTGTTGAGAAAATTTTATTTACGTACTTTGGAGATAAATAAGAGTTTTTGTTTAATTATATGCTTTCTCGGAATATTTATTTATTACGATAAGTTTGTAATCATCGTATAATGCAAGATGCACTGGTTATCTGAAAGCCTATTACGGGTCATCTGTTGAATGGATTAAAGAGCAAAATGGAGGAGTTAATCTGAGTGATTTGTAGTAGAAGCTTTACCTGGCTAGTTGTAAGAGTTGCCCTGAGCACTGACAGGAAGGAGAAGATTTTCTGAATTACCTTTTCTTGTGGCTGGAGGCGAAGTGACATGAAGAAGCTAATGAAGTTAAGGAGTACAGCTACAGATCATAGCCCAAACTGTGTAATAAACAAAATGAGTTGTCCGTGAATTCCCCACTTTGTCTAATTACCCTTAATGAAATAGTGGGTGAAGAGGTTTTGGTGAGTGTTTAGAGGGTGAGATGTGACGACTCATTCCCTTGGCTTGTCACTGTATTCTGACAGCTAACCTGTCACAGAAAATACCTGCCCGAGGCTTTTATCTCTCTAATAGACTGAGATTATTTTCACCTTGTCTCTGGGCGACGCATCAGCCAGCCACCATCTACAGCAAATCATTCCCAGTTGATTAGTAATTTTAATAAGCCTCACAAGGTGTAAAATATGGCACAGAATGTCTTTATAAAATCTTGTTAGTAGTTAGAGCTCAGTGTGACTAGAGACACCTGGAAGCCACAGGTAGATTGTCTTTGACAAGGATCTTCACACCTGAGTCAGGTAAGAAACATGGAGAACATTGTCAATTCGTATTATTTTTATTACAAAGGAATCAATCTTACTGGTCAAAATATATTGTATTTTGCAGATTCTAAAAGATAAATGTACTTTGTTTCTATATATTCTATATTCTTTATATGTGCACAATGCTTTGAGATATGTTGAAACCCTACCTCTCCAGACTTTGCCATATTGTAGCCTGGTAGCTCCTATTCTCCGATTGCTATGTAATTGGTGTAATTTAGTTATCCTGTTTGTGTAGTTAGCGTCAAGTCAACTGAAAGATCACCTGTAATCAGACACCCTAACTACTGCCATTTAATACTGGCTGTCCTTGTTAAAGGTGTTTTGGGTTAAACCTGGTGTTAGAATGGAAATCATTTAAAGTTACTATGCTAGAAGCTTCCTGAAAAACACTTAAGAAATATGTTACATCTGTCTAAAATTTGACAAAGTATAACGTTTTAAGAGACTCCCGTAGTCTACAGATTTTACAAACTATTAGTACATCAGAAATTGCGTTAGTTGGTACCTGTAGTTGTAATTTTTTGTTCTTCTTCTGAACAATTGTTTTTTTTATTGTAATTAAAATACATGTATGTAACCATTGAAGTTCAATTCTGCAATTGAGATCAAATTTAAACCTACTTATTATTTTATACTATTCCTGAGGAGTTTTTCCAAACTTGAAAGTAAATAAGAAATTCTATTTGTTGGTACATGTATTTGTATTTTTTTCCTGAATCCTATTTTTGAACGCCATTGAAACATATAAGAATTATGTCTCCCACTTGAAAGGGGGGGATATATTGTTTTGGTCAGCCTTCTTCTCCTTTTCCTCTGCAGAATCTTGTCCGGACCAAACATGTAACTCCTACAGTTTTTGACTGATTTCATTGAAATTTGGACCATTGTTGCATCTCAACATGTAGGTGTGAATGTAATAAAATCAGATTTTTGGTAAACATATTGTTTGCGTTTTTGGGCAAAAACTTAGAAAATTGAAAGAAAACCTTGTCCGGACCATTCTCCTACAGTTTTTGACTGATTTCATTGAAATTTGGACTATATAGTTACATCTCCACATGTAGGGGTGGGTTTAATAAAATCAAGTTTTTCCCACAAATTTTTTTTTATGCGTTTTGGTGCAAAAATTTTGAAAATTGAAAGAAAACCTCATCTGGACCATTTCTCCTACAGTTTTTTTTTCCCGATTTCATTGAAATTCAGTCTGTAGCTGCATCTCAACATTTAGATCTGCATGGAATAAAAATCAGATTTTTGTAAAAAAAAAGTTGTACCTTTTTGGAGAAATTTGAAAGAAAAACCTTGTCTGGACCATAACTCCTACAGTTTTAGTTTGATTTCATTGAAATTTGGACTATATTTGTCTTATATAACACCAACTGGTCCAATCCTTTTCTTCAAAGAACCAAATATATCAGGTTGAAGCTTTTGTTGGTTATAACATTAGTGTGTAGGGTTTGGGGGATGTGTGGGTGTAGCAGAAAGGGAGAGACATATGTTTTTGTCACAAACATAGGTTTTTTTGTGACAAAAACACTCCTCTAGTTTCAGTTTAATTCTGATCAGTTACATGTACCAGAAATTGAGCTAAAAAAAATGTAAACGCTTTAACAAACATAACGAATAATGTTTGCATTCCTTAGAAATGAGTTGAATCACTACCTACCAGGAAGTGTCAAATGTTGTGCCCTTGTGCCGTTAAAAAGGCTATGATGGTTATGTAAGATCATCCCCTCCCTGAACTCTTGTGTGTGCTTAGCTTATATAGCTTATTAAAAAGTCCACTGCACCGAGTGACCCCAGTCTTACCTGCCCTTGACCACATTGGAATATTATATTAACATTGCTATAACTCTAATACCAACCTCCCTGGCTATGTCTCCTCTAATATTATTATATACATAACACCATCTGAAATCCAAAGCTGTCCAGTTTACAGCTTTTTTAAATAATTGTCATTGTTTTCTTGAAACAAAGTTAAAGCATATATTCCCTTCTTGTTAAGAAATGTGGATAATCATAACTTTCGTTTTTTTTTTATTTTCTTGTTTTTTCATCATTTGTATTGTTGTTTTACTTTTAAGTTGTAAATGATAATTATTTTACTACGTTCTATACAAGCCTTCTTTTGTACTACCTGTTGGTAAGGTTATTTCATGTGTCAGATGTCAGATTGTAGGTGGGGTTTGTTTTGTATCGCACTTAGAATTGACCTTTTTATCAAGCATATTGCCTCTTTAATATGAGCACCTGAATTCACTTCAGTAAGCTTTGTGTTTGAGAATGGCTAAAGAAACTGTCCAACCTGTATCATCTGGAGGACTTGGCTGGACTTATTGGATGTTTTTCATAGGTTTACTAGTGAAATAAATAGAAGTGAAATAGATTGAGATTTTAAATCTCTATTAGGAGTACCATTACTAAGCTTGAGACCTGAGATCTTGAAGAGAAATAAAGCATAGAGGTCCATTGGTGTCCATTGATGAAAAATATATTGGTAATGTTATTCCCTGGCCTACATTACTCTCAAATCTCAATAAAATAAATCACATTGGTACAGGGATGTTGATTAATTAGATGTATATTTGATAATATATGTAATATTTAAAAGTTAAATAAGTTGATAATTTTTTTTTAAATGTTATCATAATTTTTTATTTTACAAAATTTCAATAGCTCTAGCAGGTCTTGGAACACTTGCTTAATAGATGAATCTTTTTTTTTAAATAAGAAAATGTTATGCCCAAAGTAAAATAAGGTAATAAATTCATTACATACATGTAAATATATAATATATATATAAAAAGGTAATTTATTTTGGACACTTGGAGTGAATATGAAGGTAAAACATTTTCATTATAGCTCACAATAACAAACAATCAATATGTAACAGTATATCCGTAGAACATGATAAAGACCGTGTATTGGGTGACTGAGAAGCTGGCGTAGATAATGTACTCAGTCAGCCATGGGTCGTTCCCATTACTCCATGATACAGATTCAATGAGCGAGAAATGATTTATGAATGATGTACATGAAAAGGCTGGCCGCTGCTCAGATATGTGTACCGCTTTCCCCGTCATTTATTGTCACCGTAGCTCTGGGTCGGTCCATTACAAAGGAACCACAATAGAGACATGGTATAATTGGATTTTTTTCAGTTAGTGGAGTTATTAACAATAACACGCCTGGTTTAACTTACCTGTATTTTAGGACAGGTAACAAGACTACACCTGTATCAGATTCTAGACAATTCTTTAATAGCTATTGTCTGAAATTTTAATAAACGCAGAATTCTTAAATCACAACACGAGATGGAGATGTGTAATTAACCAATAAAAGTGTGTTCCATTGTTACTTTAGGTATAATTATTTTTTTTATTTTTTAGATTAATCATTGCCATAAAGACATTCTGCCCATATGTATTTGATTGATGCCTCCATTTATGATAATGGTATTTTGCATTGGTTCAATTAATTATTCCTTTCACTGTGATAGTTATTCTTGTGCTGTATCTTATGTCACTTGGTAACCGTTTTAGCATGTACCAGATATATCAAAAAATGTTTTCATTATAACTGGAAATAGGAATCTATATACTGGTAATTGTAGTCTTTGTCAATTCCCAGTACATGTATGGCACTCAAAGAAGTTGTTAAATTTTACTACAAAATAAGCTTAATTAATTAGCACTTGGTGACAATGATTAAATTTAAATCTAAATACTTTCACTCTCTAAAATTGCAGGCCATCAAATTGTATCATCTGCTTATGATAGAAACCTGATCACAACTGTGATCTGAACACATTCTATATGTTCATGTCATTGAGAAAATTTGCTTGAAGCATACGGTAGTAAATGTGATATTAAGAAAGTTTTCCCATTAAACCGAGTGCAGTTTCTACACGCACAACTGTGATCTGAACACATTCTATATGTTCATATCATTTGGAAAATTTGCTTGAAGCATAAGGTAGTAAATGTGATATTAAGAAAGTTTACCCATTAAACCGAGTGCAGTTTCTACACGCACAACTGTGATCTGAACACATTCTATATGTTCATGTCATTGAGAAAATTTGCTTGAAGCATAAGGTAGTAAATGTGATATTAAGAAAGTTTACCCATTAAACCGAGTGCAGTTTCTACACGCACAACTGTGATCTGAACACATTCTATATGTTCATGTCATTGAGAAAATTTGCTTGAAGCATAAGGTAGTAAATGTGATATTAAGAAAGTTTACCCATTAAACCGAGTGCAGTTTCTACA
>JAUELC010125789.1:0-11516 GCA_031471745.1 Cryptochiton stelleri
CCCCCCCCCCCCCCCCCCCCCCCCCCCCCCCCCCCCCCCCCCCCCCCCCCCCCCCCCCCCCCCCACGCGAATGCATATAGAAACCGGAATATTGTTCAAACATATCTCCAAATATGTTCATTCATTTTCATGCATTTATTTAAGGGGGACTAGTGTCTTTACCAAGAAGTTACATTGTTAATAAAACGTTGTCTCACTGATTTGTCAACTGTGTTCTTAATTTGTTCTACAGATAAAATTCCACAAGAGCTGATTGTAACCTTCTCTGAACGTTTTTCTGAAAACACCACCATGAATATTGCCATCAACTCGGCTATCACCGCCTTACTCTGGAGAAACAGTTTCTTCCTAGATTACTTATCAGTAGTTAACAATCTGGGATTATATAGAGCTGTGTCCTCGGATCAAATGGCTCACCATTGTTTCTTCAGAATTGGTAAGTCTTTGAAAGCAATATTGAAAATAAAAGAATACTTAGTTTGTGTCCTGGGTTGCCCGGTGTTATATATACTTGTTTTACTTCTTTGCTGTTGAACAGTACTATTTGATCAATAATTAAGCTTCTTGTCCTGTTTTAGATTATTAATAGACACGTCATGTTATTGAAACGTTTATATGTAAATGTTTTTGACCAAACGTGATTTTTTAATTTTATTTTGATTTCCAATCTTGCTTCATGTGATCGTCTTATTTTTTTAATTTCAGAGTTGTGTAAAAAACCTCTGTCGTTGGCTCTGTGGTTACGCCCACACGACCTTGAGAAAGATCAGGAGTTTTTGCGGACGATTTCTCTCACGTCTGATCAACCTGCTGTGGGCGTTCAGCTGAGTTACTCAAGTATTGCTGATGAATATTATCACGATATTTACGTAAACAAGTACCGATATCGCTGTGTATTTGACCTCCAGCCACACCTCTGGTCCCACCTTATAGCGGTATTCCAGCCTGTAGGACCTTCACTGTCGTTGTATATCGATGGTAAACCAGGCTGTATCCGGCAGTCTTCAACCTACCTTCCTGAACGTCTCCCTGGTCAGTCGATGGATGGACGTCTAGAAATAGGACGATACGGACACTTTGATATCGACGACGTTAGGATCTATGATAAAGTATTACAGTCTTCATCCATTTATGGTAACATTTCCCGATATTAATTTGGTTTATATATTGTTATGACACAGGGGCTCGGTATCATAGCGATCATACATGTATATAAAAAACATTATAACACAAAGGTCCCGGGTGGGAATACCGGTGGGGGCAAGCAAATATTTCTCTCTTCATTTATAAAAAAATATATAAAAAGTACCAAGGGCTGACACTTCCTCCATCCAGCTTGTACCGCTCGGCGAAATTAATCCACTAGTCACATTAAATAAATCAATCTAACCTGTCATTGTGAGAGAAATTGTTCTTTTCGATGAGGTTCAAATTAGTGACAGTTGGTGACTCTCTTATCGATATTTAATAATTTTTTTATATTTTCTCTCCGTCCGCCAAATATACAAAAAATATTAAATATCAATAGGAGAATGACCAACTGTCACTAGGTTCAAATCAGACCGGTTATGTCGTATCGGGCATTCCATGTAAGTTACGGTATAAGACGGAGACAGGGTTTTGATTGGATAATATCGCTGAAACAGCCGAGTGACGTATTCGGCCTGGCAAGGGAAATCCCTCCCGAATTAGATCAGCGATAGTTTCCAATCGAATCCCTGCCTCGTCGTATACTTTGGCTCACTTTGACTCACGGAGAACGGACACGGTGTGATTCGAACAGAAACGAATTACAGATAAATACCATCACAATTGTGGGTTAAAGATTTGAAGATTAACTATTTCTCACACACTGACAGGTAGGATTTATTTATTTTCTGTGACAAGTGGACTTGAACCGATTAAATTTCACCGAACGATACAAACTGACTGGAGGAAGTGTCCGGTCGTACTTTTTATATATATTTTTTCATATACATGTATGGTCGCTTGGTACAGAGCCCCTGTGTGTTATGGCAGCAGAATCGACCATTCACGTTACGTGAATAACCAAATGGAAATGGCCATGATCATATTCTATTAAAACACGATTGTTAGTTACCTGTCAATTGTAGAACAAAATGACAATTGCTATATGTATCCTCGTGTAAAATTTATGGTAATAAACAATTGAATATCATAATGAAGAGACCTAATCTTATCGTTTCCTAAATAGTCCTTTTTCTATATATTTACCTCAGTGTTACCTTCTTGCCACCAATATAAGCTAGCTGGATTCCGTGGATCTAGGTATCTTACAGTAGATCCTGATGGAGACGATCCTGGCCTTGAACCACTCCCGGTGCTGTGTGACTTGGATACGAACGAAAATGGTAAACATACAATTGTGTGTCTTATTTCGTCCTTATATTATAATCCTTTTCAGTGAGTTATTGCGTTGTATATGTTTATATATGTTTGAAAGAAACTTTAATAACTTATTGGAAGAAAGACGTCTTCTCGAGACAAGGTGAGTCTCCACGTGAAACTCTATTCGTCCCCCCTATCCCCCTTGTACCATATTTCTGGTTCGCACACTGAAAGACGATATGGAAGACATAAAACTTTGTTTAACGAAGTAAGGCAAAAATTTAATATCACCGCTCTGACAGAAAATCAAAAATAAGCATCATTAAAGCCATTGCTCGAAACGAAGGATGTCTTTCTCCGCTGTTTACCAGGATATTCAAACAGAGGCGATACACTGTTTGAAAGTGGTACATTTATTTGATTGGTCTATTCGTTTTCGCTTTTTTAATTTGATCTCTATCTGATCGCAGAAACGTACTAAACGTGCCAAGGGTGATTAAATATTTGTGGCGACATCAACCTAGCCCCGGGAAGATGGAATAAACCTTTGTATTCATCATCAGATAAAATACTTTGCTGAGTTACTGAAGAAAACAAAATGATAGGTTTGTCATTGAACAAGCTTTCAGATGAATTACGAGTTACTCACTTACGATAGAGGATAATTAATTTGATTGCCAATTAGAAGGTACAATTCACATCGAATTATACACCATATTTGATTGTGGATGATATAATTTATTTGTTTTTAATATAACATCTGATAAAACCTTGTTTGTATAATGTGACGAGTTGGCGTGTCTGATCTGGTGACTGGAATAAATGTCATCGATACTTCAGTGTTACAGTACTCACTCATTCTGTTCGTCATATCAGTAAAATATATAGTCTCAAGTGCACCATTAAACAATAAAAAAGCCTGTCTTACTATTTATATTTCCGTGTATTTTAAACATTCTTTCTCAGTCATTCAGACGATTCTAGAGCATGACAAGTCAGGAGATAATCAAGTGTCAGGGTTTGAACTGCCAGGAACATATAACGTCTCGCTGAATTACAGAAACTTGAATGAGGCCTTCTTAACAGGAGTGAAGCTTACATCAGACTTCTGTTATCAACATTTATCATACAGCTGTAAAGGATCAGGTAAATGATGCGAGATGAAACAGGTCATAAAGTCAATCATTATAATTATATTGCTGTAAAACAAAAACCCATTCTAGTCAAAAACCACTGTATGTTTTCATCTACGAATCTGTTTAAAAATGCTCTTTCAAAGGTTGATATATGATGTTAATATATTTGAATAAGAATTTCAAAACCTGCGCACTACGATTTCAACATTCGTGTTCCAAATCACCTATCTCCGGTAAAGTCCGTCCCCTTCGATTAACGGCTTTTGTGTATTGACTGGCTATTTTTATGGCCATTTGCGCCATATTTAGCACCAGAGGCAAAACGTACATTCCATGGAGATAAACGTATCCTATAATACATCAGGTGCATTTCACACAAATAAAAATCAACATAGAGCAGGTAACAGCAGAGAAACTAGGGTCATGCAATTGAACTATTTTTAATAGCAATAGGTCGAATTGGCCAATTGCAACTGAAAAACCAAGTCACGTAAAGAGTTGAAATGGCATCATAGGTGGATTGATCAGGTCAAAGGGCAGTGGCCTCGCTTTGGAGTTCAATAACTCCCTCAAAATACCTAGTCATTACATACAAGGTCAATAACCACAGTAATCAATTTGACCGTTTTATAAAAATACGATTTCCCACAATCTCAATCCAGAGTTGTCGTTCCTTTACAATTCACAATTCACAACGTCTAAAAAGTATTTCGGGGAATCACATGCACGGAAAGAAACCAAAATTGATTGTTTTGTGTGTTTTTTATTCGAAAATTCTTATATTTAAACTAAATGGAAGGACCTTCAAACCAGAAAACGTTGTCAGTGAACTAAAATGACTTCTCCAAGACAATAGCAAAACGTATAGCCTCCCCCTATTGGTCGCTCTTCTGTGCTGTTGAGATTGTTCGTGCAGAGACCATAGAGTGACAATCTATAATAGTCTCTGGCTCGTGTATCAGATTCAGAGTCCAGATTAGATAGTATTCCGCGAAATAGTCCCTATTAGTGCAGCTGTTTACGAGAGATAACTAAATGTAATTGCAACCAAAAGATACAAATTTCATTATAATATTTCATAAATAATTATTTTGTGTGTATTTATAAGGATAAATCACCCTGGCGCAGGGATGTCGACTAATTAAATCCGCAGCATGTTCAATATAAACTCTCAAAGTCAAGTTTTTGAATTGGTCTTTGTCTCGAGTTTTAATGGGTAACCTATAGGCGTCTCGAGAAAAGGCAATAACTATTTATATGAAGTTATTGGTTTGTATAAAGAACATATTACAAACATGCAACACACTCACAGCTAATTGGTTCACATGAAATGCATGTTCAACATTGTGCTCTTATAAGCATATTAATAAGAATATGATAATGAAACCTAAGCCAGAAAAAAGAATAAATGCAAATTAAAAATGAACCCATGATTCAATCAACTAAGGGCAATAATAATTTTGAGTTATTTGAGACAGAAAGAAGTTTAGCCTTAACCAGTAAGTTCGTAAGAGATTTGTTCTTTTTGTATGCTACAATAGGTCTTTGTAGGAGAGGTTGAGACATTTAAGGTACAAGCTTTTGATAAGACAATTCTGGATAGAGATTGAATCTCTCGCTGTAATTAGGATGAGAGGAAGCACTTTCTTTGAAATAAATTATGACAAATTATGAAGTTAAGACGTTTCCCTTTGAATCAACTAAACTTGCATAATTAAAATAAGGGCTTAATAAATAAGTTGATACGGATTTGAATTTCATCCTTATAGCTTTATTTAATGGTAGTGCCAATCAGTTCGCTTGGTGGGTCGACGCTGGTGGACGTCGCCATGACTACTGGGCTGGAGCCAATGACAGCTCTCCTTTCACATGTGCATGTGGCTTTAATGGAAGCTGTGATCTGATAGGATACAACTGCAAGTACGTGATGCATGTGCAAGTATAAACTCGGTTTTCTGTCAAACTATTCTATTTATTGAGTTATTCTGTTCCTAAACAAATTAATTGATTAATCTATAACTTATTATAAGAATAAGTCATATAATCATTTTTCTTGGTGTTTCTTAATGAAAACAGATACAGTGTCTTATACTTTTTACGCGTCTTATTTGTGACCTTCTGATTCCTGTTCTATATTTAAGCTGTGATATTGATGATCCTACAGTATGGCGTTTGGATGAGGGCGATATTAACGTTAAATCTGATCTGCCTGTGATGGAACTGTTCTTTGGAGATACTGGGGACGCTGGGGAAGAAGGCATTTGGAATCTAGGACCGCTTACCTGTCAGACGCCAGGTTTGTTTTTAAAAGTTGAGCTAATACCGATTTAATTTTTTTTAATGTTTGGAAGCTTTGTGGTATATCTTCAATCTCTTCTGCTTAATGTTTTGACGTTTTCGGTAGCTGCTCATCAGATAATGGAATTCTGCTATCGTTCTTTTCTGAATGGCAAAAAACTCTAAAGTCGCCAAACAAACCACGGTATTTGTGAGTTAGATAACCTGTATTTATACTGGTAGAATAGTGGACAATATGATTTACATGCTTTCGGGTTGTAATCTTAGCATAATGCATACGCAAAATAACTACAAACATGACTTATAATTTGTTTATATTTTATCAGGGATGAACGGGTATCATTTTCCATTCGAGGCGATAGCGTATAGCCATGAAACTTTTCCCGAATTGTCTGTGATGAACGAAGGGTCAGGCACTTTCCAATTGTTAGAAGGTATCATTGGATCTGGATTGGAGTTCAATAATGCTGGAGTGAGAGTCTCAGGAATGGCCACGCCTTGTTACAATAACTTGCAACATTGCCAAAATGGATTCACCTTTACCATGTGGGCAAAGTTACTAGCCATAACATCACCTCCCTTAAATCTATTCGAATGGACCAACACAAATGAGGGCGGCCTATATGGGGTCCAGATTGGATGCACTGATGACGCATCTAGTACTGACGTCTTTAACTGTGATGTAAACTTGTGGTACAACGAAACTTTATGGTCTTCTCATTTCAACATGTACATAGACCACTGGGTTCATATTGGCATAACCTGGAGTTCCGAAGACACACTGAATGTTTTCATAAATGGTCTAAACATAGAAGTCCTCGGTAACGTATCCATCAGATCTGACAATGCGCTTAATACAATCAGCAGCACTAGTGGACATATACACTTAGGAATGTCACAGAATGGTATCTTTGCTCTTGATGACCTGAGAGTTTTAGACCGCTTTATTACTGAAGATGATGTTAGAAAACATTTAGGTAAGTAATTTCGGTCTTCTTGATCCAATGGTAAACTCTAAATAATGCATAAACATAGTAACTCCAAAGAAACTAAAAAAACTCATATTGATAGTCTCAATGTGGACATCAGGAGATTTCCTGATGATGACTAATAAAACATTGTGGAAACATTGTATGATATTGGGGCGGAGATAACTGTTTCCAGCAGACTTTGATGTCTTAGTATTGTTTTGTATACACAGGTAGTGATAATGTATGTGGTGTTGGATGGAGATTAGAGCCCGTTTCCCAGCAGTGTTTTGCCGTAAGTATTTCGGCACTTGACTTCACAGACGCAGGGGATGTGTGTGGATGGCTGGGTGGTCACCTGGCTTCAGTAAAGAGGAATGAGACATTAGACTGGATAAAAAACATGATATCAGGTATTATCATAATTATCAGCTTATTGTTGAATTAATCATTGATTAAAGAAATATATTGACAGGGACAGTATCAGACACTGTATTTCCAAGTCTTCTAAACAGTTTCGTTCCTGTTGTAATAAATAAAATTCCAGTTGGCGACTCTGGTAATTCAAGCCAAACAACCATAGGGAGATATAAGGAATAATGTTTTAAAATACTTTCACGTATTTTTAATGTCGATGTAAATTAAATTCTAACTAAAAATTACCCTGACAAAAATCGATGAAGCTGTCATGTTCATCTGTTGAGAAAATTGTGATTTCTTTTTTCAGCATTTAACAGTTTTTCAAGTATTTATTTGAGTGCTCGACAATACCCAAGACTGGGACATCGTTACCGTTGGCATGACGACATTGTTACGGAGATTGTTGATGTTTTCAGTACTGTCAACCAGTGTGTGGTTTTGTCGCGCGTAAGTGGCGAATGGATCTGGACACCTGTAAACTGCTCGGAAAAACACCGCTGTCTTTGCCAAAGATCGCCCTTCGGTAAGCTTTATGTAAAATTATGTTGAAATATTTAAAATTCGATTAAATTTAACATTTTTAAGACAAACATAACGGAATATTATTAGACAAATCTGAAACATACCGTGTATGCACTGGGTTTAGATCAGCTATTCATGCCACAAGTTATATGAATCTGTTGAGATTGAGGTTAATATGATCAGTAGAAAAAGTCCATATGTTTGGCGCTATTAATATTTTATTTATTATAAATAGTCCTTTTTTTGTCTTCAGATATATCTCCAAAAAGACTGGTCCTGAATGAAACCAGTGATAAAGCAGTGGAACTCGTTCCGTTTGGACCAATAGTGACCAGTCAGGGAATATGGAAGGAAGCCGTGAACTTGGATGGCGTTACGTTAAATTGGCCCTTAACAGATGAATGTTTTATTAATCCAAGGTTCTGTTACAACGGCTATGGTATTAGATTTTGGATGTTTGTGGAACCTGGTTTTGGACACACAGTTTGCACACTTTTGGATTCCGGATCAGCAGCTGATGCTGGATTTAGTCTCTATCTAGAGTCTTCCCAAGGCGGCGAAATGTTATCATTTGAAGAGCGTCTAGATAGTCAGGTGCTAATGACCTCATTCTATGTGACGATGTCTAGCTGGGTGTATGTCTCGATATCACGTGACCCTGACCAGTCTGTGTCCGTGTCTCTGAATGGTCTAGGTTGTCAAGCCAACTTCACCAATTCCTTTGTTGCTGCAGAGTTTAATCCCCTCCCCCTGGGGTCGTTGGGTGAGGTGAGGTTAGGGGCCTGCCTAAAGGAGTCGTATGGTTACAATATTAGAATGGAAGATCTCATCATTGTGGACCATATCTTAAATGAACCAGAAGCTAGACATGCCGGTTTGTAAACTACCAATGTTAATTATTGTTTTTAAATTAATTTAGGGAGCAAAAATTGTATTTCACTTTTATGTTGTCTTTTTTTTATTTAATAAAACGATGAAATGCTTAATTAAGATCTGATGATCTGTTTTTTTATTTCAGTTTTAAATCTTTTACCTGACAACGTCCTCAACTTTGAAGATTTGACCTCTTTTGAAATACTTGGAGATGTTACAGTCGATTATGGGAAATTTGAACATGGACTGAAGTTTCCAGGCACTGCTGCACAGTGCGTTTCTGCCGGACAGTATGTCTTGGATTGTTTGGGTACTTCTTCTGCGTGTTCACCTGGATTTACTCTTGGTGTGTGGATCTATCCTGAATCCACCACTAGCGATAACGAAGTACTGTCATCAATGAACAACAAGAATGGATTTGCTCTACTATTCGACAGTACAACTGGAGGGTTAAATATTGTCCACAGGCACAATGGCATCGAATTTGTCCAAGTTTTAACAATTACTAATGGAGCCTGGTCTCATTTGTTTTTAACTTGGGACAGATCAGCAGATCTTCAAGTTTATCTGAATGGAAAGCTCCACCGTGGTTCTAAATCTACCACAGTTTTACCTGCTGCTGACAATTTTCTTCTTCCTAATAAATTAGTATTTGGATGTGACAGAGATCATCCTGGTAATTTTGTAGGGCGTCTTGATGAATTTACGTTGATAAGACACAATCTTAGCTCTGAGCAGATCGCTAATGAGTATGGTAAGCTTACAGTATATTTCCGTCCTCTTGTTTCACATTGTTGTGTATAGAGTTTATGAGTTTATTGCATATATACACATTGTTTGTTCTTTTTTTCTGTTCTATAATCATGTACAACTTAATACAAAGGGTATTTTTAATACATATATTGAGATTGAAAGAATTACCTCTGATAGTTATCTAAAATATTAGATGATTCGTCGCTTTTTCAATCAATCGACACCCCTGTAGGACTGTGATTAATCTCTGCACATATATAACATATATTTCTGATTCCAACTTACAAGAAAGAAACACTGAACAACCTATTAAAGTAATTGTCTGTGACCTGCTCATAGTGAATATGAGTTTAATCAGTAGTATCAGAAGTCTATTACCTAGAGGTATGCAATTCCCATTTAGGTTGTGTCTCCGGCATTGTAGACCAAGCACCCTCTTATTACGTATGATGTGACGTAGCACACAATTAAACTCGGCAGAGCACAGATTTTTTACTGATGAACGATGGGAAATTTATATATTTGACAGCTCGTTACCCTAAAAGGCCGCACCGTAAAACTCATCTATTATGACTTTACCACAACTGGTCGTTTATTTGTCAATGTACTGTTTTGAAAAAGATTATACTATTGTAAAATAAATATCATTACAATCTAGGTAAAACACATGAAAAAATAAGTGGAATGGGTTAAAAAATGTCAGTTCCTTCACTTCCTTCCGTCAGCCTTTTTCACCAATCAGCTCTAGCTGATGTCACAATATGAATTAACCCACCATTCCGCACTGAGAAAAAAGACAAGGTCCTGAGATATAATGTCACTATTATTTGCTGGTCTACAATGCCGGGGACCATACCTAAATGGGAGTTGCATACTTCTAGTTAATAGACTTCTGGTAATATTCATAATAATGATGATTCAAAGATCTCTTTACAAAGCTATGGATGGTTGGTGGAGGCTTCCTGTTCCCCGTTGTTCTCTGAACTAAGGGGGCAACAGGAAGCTGATATCGTGTGGCGCCTAGCACTGTAAAGTTGCACACTTTGTGTTATTGCACCATGTTTTTGCGGCCTGTGTTTGTCTTGTCATAGTTTTTGGCTAGCACAGGTGTGGCGTAAAATGCCAATCAAACAAACTAACAATCTTTATAAAGCCAGTTTTATATGATTTATGTGGTTGATGTTAAAATTACAGATTGTAGTGCCTCCTCTGCCAGGTAAAGCCTTGAAGCGTCAGTTACCATTCAGAGGAGATGATGGTATTTTTGAGGAGGAGTTTATTGAGGATCGAAGGAAAGGTTTAGAACAATTTGTTAACAAGTAAGTTTATTTTACTGTAATATAATGATGGTATCATGATGTACTGCATGATTTGAATCTGTCTACCAGGGCACAGGTTTTAAAAAAATGACTAGTCACTAATACCAGATTAAAACACTAATAGCGGATGAGAGATAGCTATTCATGATAGAGTGACGTAACCTAATATCGGATTAAATTTAACAGACCTTTGAGCAACCAGCCATGAAGTAATTGGTGTTGTCAGACGTTTTTGTAAGGTTTCTTTCTGGTTTTCCAGCATTAGTGGGGTGAAAAACCAGAAATGGCCTTGAAATTCTTGTAACTATGATCCATCAAGTAAATAGAATCTTCTATGATATTATAATTTTTTTTCATGACAGGACGTATTATTGTACCTTGTATGGCCAATGCTAGTAAACTTTTCTTGTGACAACATAAATCACTGGATTGTTTTCAAAGTTGGTTCTGCTATTGAAAAGATAAATTTATTATATTTTTTGTACCGTAAGGGCTCGAGCCCCCTTGTTGACCACAGGTATTTGAGGGAGTCACATAAGGTGACTCCGGCTAAAGCGGGCAGTGGTTTTTACGAGGTTTTCCACCGTATTAAGTAAAGCAGGGTAAGAAGTGGAAAATCCGTCATCATATAAGTGAAATACCCTTGAGTACGACGTTAAACACCAATCAAACCAACATATTTTATGATTTTGAAATGTAACTTATTCTTTGCTATCACATCTCCTCAGACAGTCTTCGCAGCATTGGGTTCAAATTTGAATACATGTTAAATTCTGGTTAAGTTATGTGAACATATTTCTTGATCAAGTTTTTGCTGCATAGTTTAACAATGTTGGAAGATGCTTCAATTGACATTTAAAGACTTTTTTCTCAATCTA
>JAUELC010126010.1:0-11515 GCA_031471745.1 Cryptochiton stelleri
AAGAATAGAAGTTGCAACAATGTATACAATGCACGTGTGACTCGGACTGCTGTCACTCAGTGCATCAGATGGAATTTCGGCCATTCACAAAAATCACTCTAACATATCTTTCCAGAAAATATGGCGCAGCTTTCGCTGAGAATGCTCTTTATTGTGATAAATTTGTTATACCCCAGGTCTATGTTGGATATGGCCTGATATTTCGTCTCGAAGGTTAGTATTTTCGACGAAATATCAGGCCGTATCCAACGTAGACTTGTGGTGTGACATAATATCTACACTTCTGTCTTGTGAACATGATAGTTTGTAAACAAATTTACAGATTAACTTGAAACGTACATGTAGCTGCCTCTTATTAAAACAATAGATAGGGTTGCATTCCACTAAATTCTCCACATAAATATGGCTGCTATCACCCATATAACTATATTCACATATATGCATGTTGTATACACAATTCTTTGAAACTAATTCACAGATTACCTCAAACTTAAAATGTAGCTTCTTCCTGTTACAACGATGGACAGGATTATATTGCATGTATATGTTGTGAACATCAAAACTTTATCCAAATTTCAAATATTACCTTTAAACTTGGAATAAAGTTTCCTTCAATATTATTCATGCTTGGATATGTTGTGAAACTTAAAAAAAAATAGGTTGGTGATTAACTTAAAAATTTGAAATAAAGCCTCCTCCTGGACAATGGACAATGGATAGGGTTGCATTTCAACATTTCTACTTGCCAATATGGCCTCCATTCCATATTTAGAGGTTAGCTAACGAGATCATATATGATACGATGAATATCTGTTAATTTTCAGAGTCTCGAGTCTGTTAATTTTCGAAACGACATGAGCATCCAGCGAATAATATTTTACATTGACAGACGCGTTACTCTAAAAAGAAAAAATTATTCTTTAAAAAAGTACTTAAAATATCAAAGGAGAACTTTAGCAATTCGATCTGCTACATACTCGGCTTTTTTTTAAATTTATTTTCGACTTAATTTGAGGTGTACAAGTTCCATGGGGGAGTCCAAGAACAAGCCAGTTAACATCCATTATCTGCAAAAGAGTTAACATTGGTATAACCTTACAAAAGGAGAAAACAAATTTACATATAGATGTATTTCTTATTTTAAAGTTTGTTACAAACAGGAAGTCAAACACATGAATGTCTACTGTCAATTCAATTTAAATGCATCTTGAGTTCATTTTTCATCAGATTGATGGGGGATGCCTAGTTTAACCAAAAGTATACCTCTAATGCCAGATAAAACCAATTATGTTTTGACATCTAGCACTGTAAATTTGCACACTATCATTTTGCGCAAGCGGGCGGATGGAGGGAGCTTTGTGTTGCCGTGGTGCTCTCAGAGCTAAGGGGCAACACGAAGCCGATTTGTTCATGGCGTCCTGTGGATGTCTTGTATCTTGTCATTGTTTGTTGCCAGTGGCGTTGGGGATGATTTCCTTCACCCATCTGGCTGGCACGCCATCATACAAGTGAAATAACCTTAAGTACGGCGTAAAACCCCAATCAAACAAACGAACAAACAAACATATTGCGCAATTCTCTGCATCCTGTGATTAGCTTACATCATGTGTAAGACGACTGAGCGGGTGCTTGGAAGGACCTTCCTGTTGTCCTGGTGCTCTCAGAGCTAAGGGGCAATACGAAGCCGATCTGTTTGTGGCGTTTAGCACTGTGATTTTGCACAATTTGTCCTATTGCACCATGTAATGTGTCTTGTGATTGTCTTGTTTCTTGTCATTGTTTGTTGCCAGTTATCGAGGGTTGTTTCCTTCACCCAATGGGATGAAGCCGATCTGTTTGTGACATCCGGTTAAGTCATGTGGTCTGAAATCTTGTCATTGTTCGTTGCCAGTGGCGTAGGGGGTGGTTTCCTTCACCCATTGGGCTGGCAGGCCGTCATGTAAGTGAAATAACCTTAAGTACATGTACCGCGAAAAACCCCAAACAAACAAACAGAAATAAATTGTGATTAACTGTCTGCCTGAACTCAATCACGGCACAAACATATTTTTACAAGGTTGTTAACTAAAATGTTGTATAGCATTGCTGGTGACCTTTTAAGTGTGGCATTAAAACCCAATCAAACATACAATCGCTAGCATTGTAACTTTTTATTCACAGCAAAGAGATCAGGCTTACGAAGTGGCCGTGTGCTTGACTGGACTATTTCTCCAATAAGGAGGGACCTAGAAAAAACTCCTGTAAAGACAGAAGATAGATTAACATGGAAAGAGATCTCTATTCAAGATGAGCACAATAAATCAACTGTACCGCCTCAACCACTGCCAAGCCCAGGTATAAGTCATGTTGTGAAATAGCCATAGGCAACGGTCACCTATCAGCTATATGAGGTTGCCCGGCGGGGGAGGGGCTATCTACTCTTCCAGCCCAAAAAAAATACCAGCGCATTTATCAAGCATCCTTATATTTTATTAGGGGGATTTTCTATTTTAAACTTACTGTAAATTCCTTTCAATAAAAGTGATAAAAGAAGAGCATTTTAATCTTACAAATAATACAAACAATTTAAGCTTACGCCTTTGTCACTAAGTGTTTGGAGTCTTGTTGTGTACTTGTCTGTGGTAATCATCTTGGTATTCATCTCAACTATTCAGTTAAAATGAACTGGCATTCATTGAGATATAATACGGTAAATTTAGTGAAAATAACAGTTTTTACAATGTGACAATTTATGAACCTTTGTAATATAAAGGATTACACTAACGGATATTTAGCAAACAAAGAGTCACAACATGCTTACTAATGGGTTCTATTTCCGTAAAGTTATAATTGTGTGCTGTATTCTAAATGTATTTTTTTTTTTTTTTACTTTTTTTTTAGGAATGGCTAATTTGTCGGCAGATATTATTCAGAAAGGGTTGCAGTTTGACCAAAGAAAAATGTCCTCAACACCTAATGAGGATGAACAGAAGGGGAAGAGAATCAGATGGCGTTCAATATCTAATAAGGAAACATCTAAGAAGCCAGCAGGACGTAAACTTTTAGCTGGTATGAAAATGTCAATTGAAGCATGTGATCAAACAAAGCCAATGAATAAATACAGAAGCAGGAAGCCTAACAGTCTTGAGAAAGCTTCAGACTCTACAAAGCAAACCATCAGCAAATCTGTTGAAAAGGTTGATAATATACCACAGACAAGACAATCTACCTGTTCAAAAGATACCCGTTTAATAGGTGTTGACAAGAATCTTAAGGCAAGAACATATAATAAATCTGATAAAATGTCTGTCTCTTCAATCGATGTCAGTCATTCGATTTCAAAGAAAAGCACATTTCCCATTACCAGTATTTCATTGAAATCAAAAACAATAACTGATGTTACCACTACTGATGATAGTGAATCACAACCAGTGTGTCGTAGAAGCCCCAGGAAATCAAAAAGTGTGTCTTTGCCTCCCATTGATGTGTGCACACTTCCGATATTGAAAGACCAAATCTGTGATAGGACAAAGAAAACTACTTCTAAAGGATCTGTTCTCCGTGCAACACCATCTAAAAAAACTAAGAAAACTACCGATATTGAAAGTGATAAGTTTAAAGAACCAAAAACTCTAAGAGCAAGTGCTAAGAATCAACGAAAGTCTCGGAAAACCAATACAAAGAACTCTTATGTTGGTAAAAACTCCAAAAGAAAAACCCTTAAACAAAGTCGATCATCCTCAAGAAGAAATCGTGTTCGCACAACAAATGCTACAAGACCAAAATCAAATGCCAGTACTGGTGTTGGTAGAGATCGGCAAGTATCAATTTACAATGTAAAGAAAGATCTCACAAATTATATCTATACAGATCTGATGAATACTGACTTTCTGGAGAATTATGTCAGCCAAATTGAAGACTTTGATAAAAGATTCCCAGAAATAAGTATTCTATCATTAGAAGATATACCTGACACAGTTAAAATTTCTCTCACTTGTGATATGACAAAAATGAATCTCAATGATGTGAAAGGACGTCTTCTCTCACAAATTATTGTAGATTCACCCACTGTGCCAAGTAACAGCATTTCGTCAGCATTAGAAAACAGCTCTGAATTAAGTATCATGGAGGATTTGCCAAATCATGAATTAAAGGAATTGTTAAATGAAATGATAGCTAAAGTGGAACAAAAACTTCGATCTTCAGAAGCATTGCCTTCAAGTAAAGACCAACCAGTCCATCAGCACTTGCCATATAGTTATTCAAAGGACCAGAAAGTTTCAGTGTCCAGAGTTACACCTATTTGTCCTTTTAGGAAAAGGAAATACAGCCAAATTTCAGTATTGACTAATTTAAAAGAAATTAACGAGGAGCCTCCGTGTAAACGTCAAAAGCTTCAATCAGAGTTTGAGCATGAAGATGAAACTATGTTGCAAACTGAAAGAACCAGTCAGAAACAACAAGTTTTTTATCAGAGAGAAAGTATTTTGACAAAAGATATAAAACTAAGCGACTCACACAGTCTGCACTCAACATCTGCTTCTTTCCCCAATGAAAACTTAAATAAAATTAGTTTTTCTACACCAGAGTACAGCATTGAAAGCTCGGAAGAGTTTACATTACCTTTATTTTTATCGAAGAAAAGTCAGTTGGACAAACTGCATCAACAGAGAAAATTTGGAGCAAGGGACTATGGTGATGTTTCATTCACCTCAGAAAGCTCAGAGGTTCCTCAATCAAAAGGAAGTCAAAATCGTCGCAAGCGGAAGACAAAAACTGGTCAAGGACGTCGCAGAGGAAAATTAAAGATAACCTCTGTATGTAAACCTCAAGATTCATTTGATGTTGATAGTTCTTCCACCTACGGGAATTCTTCTGAATTCAACCAAAAGGACTTATTCCAAAAACACTTTGAGATTTCGTCCGATTCTGACAAACTCACATTAACTAAACCTGTGATGCAAACTGACGAAAAGGTTCATAATCCCAAATCGAAGGCAAATTCAAAGTGTAAACATCAAGATTCTTGTGGTGAAGGCGATTTATTTCCCCAGAAGACTACTACCAAAATCGATTTAGAAGTTTCATCAGAATCTGATAAAAAATCATTATATCTTTTCAAGAATAAACCACCAATTGAACTCGCTATTCCTACTTGTGAAGATTCGAACCGCCACAAGGAAATTGGTACAACTGAATCTGGGGATGTTAATAAAAACCAGGACATTGTAAAGTCAGAGGTGCTAAAACAATTTGGAAATTTTCCAACAAGTAAGACCAAAACTAATCAAAAGGATAAAAAGGTGAGGACAAAATCAAGATCTGAAGCTCGGTATTCTGGTGATGTTAAAGAATCAACCAACAAGACAACTATTGAATTTAACCACAATTTTGAAAATTATAATAGAGATTTAGAAATTTCATCAGACTGTGAAGAGAGTGAAGTGCCCTTGACGGTGCATAAGACTACAGGGGAAGATTGTGTGACAATCCATGCTTGCAATCCCACCACTTTTACCGACACTGACGCAAAGCAACAAGCAGCAATAGGTGAAGTCAATACCAGCCAGGAGTCAGAATATTCAAAATTTCTAAGAGAAAATGGAATACGTCAAAAACTAAATGTTGAAACTAATCAAAATGATCATAAGAATCGACCAAGGACAACATTTGGCCAGGATTCTTGTCGAGCTGGTTTTTCATCAACCAAAGATGTTGAATTAATGAAGACCTGTGAAACTGTTAAAAGAGATGCCAAAGTTTCAGCAGTCTCTGATGAAATGACAGTACCAGACAAAGGAAGTGAACTGTCAGAAAATACAATATGCGACTCTGGGAATATTCTTGGTAATTATGATTCATGCAAATCATCACTATTAGAGATAAAGATAAATGAAAAAGGTCACAGAGGAAAGACGAAACGTAAACCAAAGGATCAAAAGAAAACACTGAAGTCAAACTGTAATAAACCTAATGATCAAGATGATTGCGGTGTCCTTAATACACCTGTCAGTGAAGCAACATTTCAATTCATTCAGGGACAGGACAGTATTCTAAAGGATCTAGAAGTTTCTCCAGACTCTGAAGGCCCTACATTAGCTCTAATAGTCTCGGAGAAAAAATCATCAGATCAAGTCACTGACTTAAGTCAACAGTGTGAAACTGGATCCTCTAATTCTGGTGAGGTTTATTTTAATCTGGTGTCAGGAAAGTTAAAAGTGCCCGTAGCAAAGGAAATTAAAAGACAAAACAGCAGAAATCTGAATCAAAGAAATGTGCAAGTAATTTGGTCAGAGCTTATTCTTGGGTGTGAAGATGTTAGTGACACAGAAAAAATGAATTCATCCAAATTTGTTTCAGATGACAAAACAGTTGCATGTGATACAGAAGGTAAAAGCAATGATTTGTCAATAGGTAGCCCATTTGTGTCCCAATTTAGTAGCCCAATATCATTGTCTAGTCCATTCAGTTGTTTTGAAAGTGATAATAATTTTTCACCTCACACTCCATCAGATATCCAAGTGTCGGACACTATCCACAAATATTCTGGAATTGATTTTAAGGTTTCTGTTAAGTTGGAGAAATTACCCAATAAGAAAGTGTTTTCATTGGATGACATGGTGCTTATCAAGCAAGGAAGAAAGCATCAACGTTATTGGAAAATTACAGATGAAAATATTTTATTTGCAGCGAACAGTATTAATGTAGATCAACAAATTCCTGATCATAGTGTGTCAGAAGATGAAGTTAACTCTAGAATTAATCGAAATCCAGTGAGTAATGTTAATGTAGAGATGGTATCTGAACAAATACTCATGAATAAGGAAGACAATGAAGTGAAAGTACATGTACCTGGAGAAGAAGAAAAAGTTGCTCAGAATGTTTTACCTGCTGTGGAACTACTATCAGTCTCACAAGATGGTACAACATGCAACTCTTCAAGTTATTATGTGTGTACCCCACCAGGCAGTAAGACCACTTTTGAATCTGTACCAGACAAAGCAAAAATACCACCATTGCTGCTTAAACGAAAATCTGTTGAACAGCCAGATATGTTGACAGAGTTTGAACTAGCCATCAGTAGACCACATTTAGATTCCAAAGTTAAAAAGAAGCCAAAAGAAGCAATGAAAAGATCGCGGAGAAAAAGTTCTGAGGAAAGTATATTCGAAGAGAGTAACAGGAAAGGTAGTTTTCATACAGAGAAAAAAGAGAAAACTCCTGTGGATAGAAAGGAACTCCCAAAATTCTCCGGGCCACTCACGTCAAAAATTGCTCAGAACATCTTGCGAAAAAAGGCAGAAGAAGAAGAAATTAAAAGGAGGCCAAAAACGTTTGATGTTGAAAAACCTGTATCTTTTCTGGAAATTTTACAGAGTAGCCGATCTGCTCGTAAAAGTTTAGAATCAAAGGAAAAAGTTGACCAAGATGGTGGAAATAAAGTTGAAATGATTTTCCGTTCTGTTTCATTACCTGCTACAGCAAGCAAGGAAATTGCAAAAGCCAGTGGTGAAAAACTTGAAAACAAAGCAGCAGCCTTTTTTGAGACAGATCCCCAACCCAGTAATTCTGGATTGAAAGTTGAGCTTTCAAAGCAAAAACATCTAGACTCTGATGTGACCCTAAACAAGGATGTTTTTCAGTTTGAAAAACCAAAAGACCAGCAGACTAAAAGTGTTAGTAAGGAAAAAGTCTTGAAAGAGTTTGATGAATTCATGTCTGAGATGAACTTTACTCCTCTTTATGAGGAAGATTCTGATGATGAATATGATGAATCTCTCCTAGGAACAATTGATGCCCTCAGTAGTTCAGAGTTTTCATTTGACGGAACTAAACAACAAAATTTATTCGTAGTTGCCAATTTACCAGACACTGCCGTGTCTATGTTGAACAGTAAATCTATGGAAGAAAAGCCCAATTTTTTCTGTGGTCTAAGTGTTAGAAACCAAGGCTTTTTGAATAGACCTGTAGAAAAACTGTCTTTAATACAAGACAAACACGCTGTGGATAAGAGCTCTAAGATATTATTGAAGGATAAATATTTGGATGAACTTGACAGTAAATCATTTTCATTTAACAGCTATGAACAAGAAAAATATTTTGAATATTGTCAAGATGAAGACAAGTCAGTGTTAGAAGATAACTCCAATGCTACCCAAAACTCTGCTTATGTAACAATAGATGAAGCAGAGTGCACGGAAGTAAAGAATTTTGAACAAGGGAAATTTTATGAAACTTATCAAGAAGATGAAAGTTCAGTGTTAGAAGATCACTCCATTGGTACTCACAACTCCACTTATGGAACAATAGACGAAGCAGGATGCAGAAATGTAAAGAATGTTGAACAAAACAAATTTGTTCAATCCTACCAAGACGAGGAAAGTTCTTATTTACAAAATACATCAGCTGAGACCTTAAATTCAGTTTATGTAACAATAGATCAAGCAGATTGCACTAAAGTTTCTAACAAATCTTCGCATTCTAATGATTCATTTGAATGTGTTAGTTTGGATGAAGTGACAATAGAAGAACCCAGCATGGAAGAAATTGATATTGGCAGTGACCATGCTGAAGTGAAACCCTTTCAAGAAGAAGAGCATGATGTATCTTGTCCTGATGAGGAAATGTTATTTCCAGAGTCAGAAGGTAAGTCCAGCTCAGGTGGATTAGAAGACAGAGACTTATCGGACTTGGAAGAAGATGGAACTGTGTCCAACCCTCCTTGTCTGGATACAGCAGGTGAACAACTAGAACGGAAAACTCTGCATGCTGGTGAATCAGTCAATCATTATTTACGCAAACATTCAATAGAGGTCAGAAATCCATCTCCAGAAGTTCCTGTGAAAAAGAAAAGGCGCTCTTGGCGGAAAAGTCGACAATTTCTTGAACAATCGGACAGTGATGAAAGTGATGATGATGCGGTTTCCATCTACGCACCATCTGAAGCCAGTTTTCTGTTTGATCGAGATCTGTTCAGGTATGTTTGTGAAGCTTTGTCTCTCATCTAGCACTGTCAATGCATACTTTGACATGTATTATGTCCTGTGCTTGCCTTGTTTTTGCCTTGTTTTTGCCGGTGTTAATGTTTGATGCCAGTGGGGTTGAATGGCACCCCATCATATGAGTGAAAGAACCTTAAATACGGCATGAAAACAGAATCAAACTAACAAACAAAGGAAATAATCATAAATTTTGGAGTAATGTATTGCTGTACAGTTGTAAGTTTGGGTTCTGAATTTACTAATAATGCTTTGAGGATATATTTTATTTTTACATTTACCAAGAGATTTCCACGTATAAAATGTATATAAACCTTCATGTGCAAATGTTGATGACCTGAATAAGTTGTCGATTCTTTATCCTATCTCTTTTTGCACACGCTATTAAAAACTAACGCTGATAATATAATTTTGAATTGTAAGGTGCTTCATTAATTTACTGGCTTTTGTTTCAAAGTACCTTACTAACAGGTGTCAGGGAATAGAAACAAATTAATCTTGTAAAATAATGATTTTCCTTTCAGTTCACCAGAGATCAAACCAGTGAAACGAGAAATTAATTCCCAAATAAAGGCCTCTGAGCTTGCCACACCAAAAAATATATCTAAACCCAGTGATAATATCAGTCAAAAAGAGGCTTGTAAAGACATACCTTGCCTGAAGCCTTCATCCGACTTTGTAGAGTTTAAGATTCCTTTGAAGAAATCTGTGGGTTTGCTGAGTACACCACCTGTTAAAACATCGGCTGGTTTTGCTATTGATCAGTCTACAAGACAGCCTCCAAAGGTATGAGTTTGGTTTTGTAAATGGTGATTTGATTTCGATAACCATTTGTTTTCAGTCCTCTAGATGCATATATCCCCTACTGTCAAACACGAAATACCTCTGTCCTTTTGTTCACTGTGAATATTTTTAGGTTAGTTAACAGTTTAACATATATCACTTTAACATATAACAGTTGGTCCCATAATTACACTTTTCACAATAGCCTGATTTAATTTGTTTAGTTTTATAATTTGTAATGCTTGTTTATTGATGGCATAGAAAAACTGTCAAATCATTAGCTATTTTCTCCCTAGGACTATCAAATATTTCCTGATTGAATATTACACGGTGGAGTCATTTGCCAAATGATGTTATCTGTAATCACCATGTGATTGTCTGACCTTATTCCAAATGATTCGTTCTTTATTTGAAAGAAAGCTGTTCAAAATAGTTTCTGGATAATGGAACTTGTAATCCAGTCTTATAATATTTGTTCCCTATTTTTATACCGGATTTTTGATGAGATTTATTATGTTATGGGGTTTTCTGCTCTCTGTTTGTCTCTCCCTCTGTCCACCCGCCCGTGCGCCAGCCGATTTTTTTTTATCCGGGTATATATTGCAACTCATTTGATCTCTTGTTAATGGATAGATCTTAAATATATATTAATGATACACATATCTAAAAAGAAGTGGACTTTCTAGTGGTATTAGTGGTCAACAATAAGAACATGTGTCAATGTTAAGGTGAAACGCTGTACTCCTCCTTGGGGCTAAGATATGGGCGGGGATATTGTGATCACTGGAGCTGGAATTTAAATTTATCAGGCTTTGCAGTAATGTTTCTCCTGATTTATTTTTCAGGTGCCGTTTTGGGCTTGTCCTCCAAGTTTCTTCTGTCTACCTGAACTTAGACCAGTGGGTTACTGTTTACCGTTTTTAAGGTCTGGAGCCTGTACAAGAAATGCCAGATGCAATCTCGATCACAACTTTGTTACAAAGGTAACTGCAAATTGGCAACATTTTTAATCTCAAGTCGAAGTGATTGGGACTAATATGTGGAGATTAAAGCACTCGCTACTGACTGTTTATGTTAGCTTAACAAGGCGGCCATATATTTTACCATGTCAAAATCTCCTCCTAAAGTTGACATTCGATTTCAATAATATTTTGTAAACTACTCTGCGTTTTGATATGCAAGTAACTTTGATATATTTGTAGTTAAATATGCTACTTATTACTTTTAATCACAGACTAATGATTGGATGTGTTGGCTGTCGGACCTGTGATATGCAATGCTCAGAAATGTTCTTGTTTTTTTGTTTTATGCAGGAAAAGGGGTTTGAATGTGCAGTTTCTTTGCTGAAAACATTCTGCAGAACTAGGCAACTTGATAAGTAAGTAAATATAATTTATTGTTTGTCATGATCCATGAAAAACTTTCCTTGATCACATATATATATATATTTTATTTCTATTTATACTCTTTTTTTTTTTGGTTTAGGTTTTTATTATCATATTCCTATTAATAAGCTTATAAGAGTATAATGTTGAACAGGCATTTCATGTGAACCAATTTTCTGTGAGTGTTGCGTGTTTGTAATATGTTTTATATCCTACCAATTACTTCATATAAATACTTATTGTCTTTTCTTGAGACGTCTATAAGTTACCCATAACAACTCCATACACACATACATATTTGCATGTACAATTTCTGAACCTGTTTGTATGCAAAGAGTGTAGAGGTAACATTGTAGCCTTTAATGAGAA
>JAUELC010126121.1:0-11514 GCA_031471745.1 Cryptochiton stelleri
AGCACATTGGGTTAATGAAACCACACCACTGGAAACAAACAATGAAAAGATAAAAGACAATCACAGTAAATAACATATCATTTTTAATTTTAATTTTATTAATCTGAAAACGTGTGCCCCCCCCCCCCCCCAACACCTAAAATTAGAAAAACTATGACTCTGCCAATGAAGCCACATGGGAAAACCCAGGGAGCCACCCCTTAAAAAAATGTCAGATGTTCTTCTGTTGAGTTGTTTATCAAAACAATTTTCATTTATGTTCAATGATTTAATGTGCTACATAGCATGTGTATGCTGCTTACTAGCGGTATAATACTCACAAAAGCCTTGAACTAAATTAATTGTTTTACACAAGATTTAATTGATTTGAGTGTTGTCGGTTGTGTTCTCGTACGGTCGTCATTCTGCGAAATCTTCTCAACTAGGATATGTGCCAAAAAGTGTTTTCCAAAAGTAATGGAAGTACGAAATGAATTCAACCCAATCCATAATATGTCCTGGAATGAACGTCTGGTTTTTATTGTAATTATGGTCACAGTTTGAATCTTATAATTAACGTGAACAGCATTCATAAGTATACAAACATGTACATTTTAAAGTTCTTTTGTCTTGTTTCGTGGTTGAACAGTAATTTCTGATGAGAATTACATGTATCTTACAGCGAAGAGCCCCGAGTGTGCCCGGGTCATATAGTACAGTTTGATGTGCCAAGATATAATTCTAGAAAAAATAATGACATAAACTTAATAAAATAGAAGATGCGCTTTCTGAGTAATCTGGCTTTGGATATTGTGAAGATTGTCACATTAAAAACGAATCTGAAAAATAACATTGGGCTGTTTACTTGATCTCCGGCTGAGTGGTCAGTTTGTTTCATCTGGCCGTATTAATCATTGTCTGTATGGTTGAATATCAAGTCCATTTGATGAAGATCACAAGCACTCTGGTTACAGATACACCATAGTTTTTTGGCACAAGATCACAGCATTGAAGTCAGGGAGACGCGTGTCAGCCCTTCACTGGAACCTAGTTTTTATTTGACCGGAGGGTTCGTGCTAAGACCCGGCGAAGGTCGGCTGGTCAATTGAAGTGACGTGTGCCAATTTTAACAACGGCCTGAAAAGCTCACCTTTGGTCAGTCGGTAGGTTCTGTAAACTAATATAGTTGAGAATTATCACATTGGCATGACGGACAAAATTTACCAGAGGCGGTTCTTGTTTGAGTGTCAATTATTTGGATTATCCCCAAAAATGAGTGACAGCCATCTTTGAACATTTCAATATTTACAAAATCCTAGTTTGCTGTGGAAATTTCAATACTTCAATAAGGGTGAACGACAGTGTCGACACATATCACCCATAGATATCTTTACAAGTTGTACACAGGTGTTTAACTAGATACCCACAAGCTGATTGGATCACGAAGAAAGTGTTTTTCATCAAATAATAGCTGTACATATTATCCATGTAGGTGGTCCAGATGAATTTAAATTTGGGTACACTTGTTCTAATTTCTCGAACTATTTTGGAAATACTTATATTGTTCTACTTATAACTTATAACTACATATTTTACTCTGCTTCAAGTGTTTATCATGAGTACGGCTGAAAGTATAGCCAGTGAATGATCCAACAAGCCTCATTAAGGATTCGTTCACCACCCCCTATGTATAACAGATAGTTTTGCACCAAAGGCAGTCTGTAATAGATGGTTTTAAGTTTATGGTAAGACATATAGTTCGAGGTTTCTCAATTCTTATATATTATATAAACACAAGTGGAAAGATATTACTTTTTTCTTTGTGAATGTATAAAATTTATAATTTTATGGCTCCGTCTTGATAGCCATAAGAATCTATAGGTATATGACACAAAGCAGTGTTTATGTACAAAACAGTTATCTTAATGTATATCAGTGACATTTTGGTATTAATTATAACTAATTTGATACAGAAACGTATCCACTACGTAATAAAGAGAAATTATTATCCACAAGAAAATAATCTGCATCATTGTATTGACGTTACCAGATTTCTTGGAGATGCGGAGGGCGCATAATTTAACACTGATTTTTTTTAAAAGCATGGAGTACTAGGCCGCTATATGTGCAGTGCAATGGAAATATTTTATTTGAAGAGTGAAAGCCGTAGATTTGTTATGAGTTAGTTTTTTCTCTTTGTCACACTTCGCTATTTGTAAAGTCAACTGAAATAGTGTAGAAATAAACAAGGCGCTGGTCGTCTTGGTGGCCTAGAAAAGTTTTCTGTCGTCGCGTGGAACTGAGTGATCTCACCACAATGCTTAGTCTATGTGAGCCAGAGAACTCACAAATATAGTTTAGCCAGATACGGCATCATTTATGTCAATAGCATGCCTACCGGCTAATATATGTATTCAGCAATCACCTCTTTGGGAATTTGGCAACACATACTTGAAATTGACAACACAGGTCTGTTTTGATATTGATTACCAATTTGGAGTTCTTTAAACAAATAAATCACTTGATGTTGAGAAGGATTGCTTACTGCATCCAACCCAGACATAAATATATGCCATAGTCTTATAATGCATATATGAACTCGCACTGAGTAATATTTTGGGAGCGTTCCTTATGTGCTTGCTTAAACTTAATCGAAACTACATATACCTTTCTGTAATACGTAGATGTAAACGAATGCATCGTATGGTCGGTAGTTTTTATTTACTCTAAATAGAAAGAAAATCTTCTAAAAAATAAGTGGGAAACGATAATTTGAGCAGTTTTGGATGCATTTAGTATTAAAATAAACCCATTGACGGGCGACCTGCTAGCTACTCAGCTGGTTTATATAAAAATAATGGAATATATACACTGCTAGAATAGTTAAAATAGTTTACTATATAGTCCAAACTTGTTAGATTTATATAAGAAATACCTAGCGAAGTGGTTGATAAAGAAGATAATGACATAATGATGGTGTTAAACAGGGGGTTGTTCTGAACCCGCTGTTGTTCATGTCAAAGTCCGCTCCTTCGAGTATCATACTATGCAGCCCCTTGTTCCATTGACGTTTATTGTTCCTAATAGTTGCACTGAATATTAAAAGTTCTGATATTCTGTCTTTTCGACGTTTGATATATTTCTGTTTAAATGTTGCAGTTATCAGTGTGTTTAATTTGATATGACCAATCGGAGACCTCATGACCGTCTTAGAATTAAATCAGATTGAGTCTGTACTATTAATTGATGTTGTAGACGCAGCTAAGGCAAATCATTTGCTTTTGACGTTCTAGAACACTCTCATGTCAGTCAGGTTCGTGTTAACCCCCCTAAAATCAATATCTGCTGTATTAAATCAACACATCAATGCGAGCCGTTTGAAGAAAAAAGGATACTATAACTATTTATATATAGTCAACTGATTGTGGTAGGCTACCAAAACGTTTCTGTTTATTCCATAAGTTACGAAATTGATTGTATTGGAGTTTGTCGGCTTGTCGTTGAAGCAAGTAACATAACAACAGTATATTTGGTTCTGAGACCATCCTTGTGTAATTGTTAATTTAATTTTGAAATATGCACTATTATATAAAAAAAAAGAAGATGTATGCAGGCTGCGTTGTACAAGTCAGTAGATTTCAGCAAAATCAATGTTTACTAGCTTACTCACATGTTGATACCAAACGTGTAGGAATAAAGCTTTTATAAACACACGTTAAAATAGTACACACAGGCGATTCAAACGGATTATGACAAGGGCCCGTATTTGCTCTTAACATCAGATCAACAAAATATAAGAGCTTGTCTACTTTAAACTTTCTTCATTCCACATCCTGCTATAAGTGCTAATATTGTATCAAACAGAAATGGAACAAACATATACAGAAGTTATGAAAAATTGCAAATATTAGCACACAGGTCTTGCCATCTACTGGATACAGCAATATTTGTATAGCTCGTCGGCGTCCTCCCGTTTTGAAAATACAGTTAGTTAGAGCAAGAATATTATTGTATTTTATGTTATAAATGCACAAATGATATATTAAAATAATTTGAAAGTACACGTAGGACCGGAAAGTGATAAATACAGTTGCTAACTACATATTAGGTTTACATTAGATGCGAATACGTATCGTGTTTGAACTGCCAGGTTGGCATATATTGCATTATACTGTTTTGATATTGTAAAATAAATGTTTGAGTCTTAGAAGCTGACAGAATGTTAAGGAATAAGACTGTCTCAAGTTAGACCTTAGATTAATAGACTTGTTTGGTATATAGCGCCGTACTTCAGGCAATGAAATAAACTGACCACTTTAACAACCGTCGCAAAGGCGGGAAGCTGGGAAGCTGGGAAGAAGACCACTGAAGCCATTTACTTTCTAAAGTATAATTAGTTTGTAACTCCATTATTATAGGAGGGTTTACTCGTCGTATATGGCATGGTGTTGGGTAAACACATGGTAGACGTTTGGGATCCGATAGACACAACGGCAGCACGTTTGTCCGCCATCGTGTTTCCGTGTTCGGCATGTTCTGCAAACTGTATAGCTGTTTTAAAGCAGACGGCATACCTGTCCAGGTGTAGGCTGCATGTCATAATGCCCATATCCCAGCTGCACGCCGTCTGGCTTCACTGTATAGATAGAAAATTAAATCAAAGTCAACACTATGCTTTCAAGATGAAAACGTTGTCTCGACCGACAAGTGAAATTGTACAGGTTTGACAAGCCCTAAATTAGTGATTTTTAAATCAAAGCATTTAGGCTATTCTCATGCGTATTAGAAAACATTAACGTCATTTACCAAGGAAGCGCCGTATAGTGTCATCATGTAAACTACGTAGGTCTTACTATCGCCTACTTATCACCTAATTATTATCTTCTAAACAGGACTTAAGTATTATCCCCTAAGTAGGACATAACCTTAAAGACATATCCCGATATGACTTATAAGTCCTACGTATATAGGGGATAGTAAGACCGACCTCCTTAGATAATAATAAGTCCTAGGCAGGAGATATCCATATGTATTTGACACCATGACCCTAATACACTTCATAATTACCAACCAAACTGGTAGAAAGTCATATCCAAATATCTCAAGATTTCAATCTCGGTCAGGAACTGCTTTGTGAGATTAGGTCCTTACTATCCAGCCATCTTTCCGGTATATTTAAAACAGATATAGTAGATTTCTTGAAAAGTGCTTTATTAGTTTCGGGTCATTAGATTTGGGACATTGGTTTGTCTCAATTTTCTAGGGGCTGCTTCAGTGGGTTTTGTTCTGGTTACTTTGACATTGTTCACACACAAATTTGGAACAAATGGGAAACTAACTTTGAATAATTTGTGAGTATTAGGTCTTCAGAATGCCACTTCAATAATCAAAGTCTCGTGTTTGTATCCCCTGGAATAAATGGTCCAACGAAGTGTTGCTAAGACATCTGTAAAAAAAAAACCCCTCCAAACAGGTATTCGAAGTAAAAGAAGTATAAGGGGAGCGTTATTTCACTGATAATTCTCTATAATGCCTATTACGCAACATTTATCTCTGTCCCACGCCTTGCAGAACACCTGGCACAGTCTAATAAGCGAGAGCTTTGAAATACCACTGTGAGTTTTTTTAGCTTCGCGTTTACCCTAACCCTGAGAGTCAACTCCTAATACACGCGAATTACAAATTATCTTTGATTGAACTTTGCATATCCTCTCACCCGTGCTTTGCGCTTTTAGTTTTCTACACACGCAAATTTACTAAATACCACACGAGTAGCCATTCTTTCATTGTAACTCTTACTGATTGGCTGCTAAGATTAATTTACTTTCTCGTACGCCTATTGTGAATTTTAAGGCCATACAGTTGGATCTGAAAGATTGCGTAACACAGAAACCTGAAATGACTAAGTCATAATTCGAGATTTAGCTTTATTATAAGTTCAAACAACTTGTTCAGTTGATGGCAAGCCACACATTGAATCAATGTATTTAACTTCAAAGTGGCTAGTCTTAATTTTGGCTTTATAAACGTTTAGAGAAGTTAGATTTACTTTTCCAGAAAAAAAACAACGAAAGACGGTTATTTTCGTAACAATTGTACTATTATAGAACGTAGGTGTGGATTTTGCATGTGAAGGCCTGTCTGCGCAAACATATTCAGGAATTAAGGAAGCTGCTTGTATCATCCAATGAGATTTTAGAAGATTACTTCCTTGTACCGTCTCTCGCTTACTGCAGACAATAGGATAGCGGTTTACGATCAACCGTTCTTATTCCTTGATTTACAACTACACATTATCAATACAGGAACCGATGGGAAACTCTAGTAGTGCCACAGATACATTGAGTTGAGTTTCACTATGCTGAGTCCTGCTCGGGGCGCTGTGAACTGTAGTATTAAGATGATACAGAATGGGTAGCACAGTTAATCAGTATAAACAATGGTGTGGAGCACATGTAAACTCTATCGCTGTCCCATCACATGTAGACCCATCCCCCTAACATCAGAGTTCCTTAAAGGACATGCACCCATGGTTTCGGTTCACCCGGAAACTATGGGTTAGCGGCCTCAAATCACAAGAGAAAGTCAAAGGGGCTTCATGGGCTGCACAGAAAGCTTAATAGAACTTATCATCCGTCTCTTTTTTGATGAAATCTTGGGAAAAATAAAATCACATCCTGAAAATAAAGAGAAGTTCTCGTATACAAACACAACATAGCAGGATCAAGATCTTGTTCATCCAGGAACGAAGTGATCATATTTAATATCTGTATCCTTTGGGATTAAGGATAGGGCTGAGTTGTGTGATTTTAAGATGAAGGGGTGCAGGTCTGGCAGTCGGTACATGTGTTTATCCTGCTAACAGATTAACATAGATCGATCGTTGGTTGTCTGTAAACAGTAATTACGTGTGACATATGACATAAGAACTGCCTCTTTCACACAACACATAGGGCTGGTTGGCAAACTGCTTCGAACCGCGTCTCTTTGTGGTTTAGTATCCAAGTGTTAACACCACTGCTCTCCGGTACTTCGAAAAGTTTTTACTGGACGATTTCGTGATATAGCTGAAAATAAACACAACATTGGCACAACCCTTCATCACACAGACACAACTGTAAATACGTACCGGTTTACATAACATTTCAATTGGCTAAATCCGTCCGGAAATAAACTGCAGCCAGAGTTAACGTCAAACAAATTTGCTTTATTCACTGAGTAGCTATGTTATTGTTGACAAGTTTTCGTATTGATGAGTTTTCGGATTACACAGGAAATGTCTCATTGAAAAACAGACTTGTTTCCTTCCTGAATTACATGTATTGTGCTCGCTTGTTTGGCATATTGGCATATTGGTGTTCGGCTAGTGTTTCCCATATTAATGAACTGTCTTAAATTACATCTGAAAATTTGTGTTATCTTAATTGGAGATATTGTTTTTTAATTTATGATAAGATTATTAGGTGTATTGCTCCTCATTGTTTCATTATGGGTGAACTATACCTTCATCAACCTTCAACATGTCCGTATTCGTTACTTGATGTGCTATTATTGACTTGTAAGCGTTCTTTTGACTGCTCTTTTAGTTTCTATGTTTTATGATTAACGGACAATATTTTGAATAAATTGAAATATCGTTAATTGAATATTTTTATTATATGTTTTAATTGCTTTTATCGGGTGCCATTGATTGCCCCTTATTAATGAGTACTGGTACTCTTAAAATATAATTATCTTGTTTTTTTGTACACTCTTAAAATATACCATTTTGGTTTTGCAGACGCGCAGCACGAAACCGACTCCGATCCTGGAAGAGACAGTCTTCATGCTGACTACAACATTTATGAGAATACTTATTGTGGTACAGAAGGAGGAGGACTAAAAACTAACTTTATCGGAAGTGAAGATGATTTTTGTTCAAGTCTTCCTACAGTCCATGTGAGCATGACAGGGGGGCTAGGTGATGACCAAATCATCATGGGTAGCCAGGTTTCTTCAGACATGATGACAGAGAGCGAATACGCCACACTGCCCGCCATAACACTTAGAGCGGCTGCCGGTAGATTTAAGGGGGCATCTGACAATACAACTAGTTCTACATTACAGAAAAAGAAGAAGTCACAGATTAATGTGGTACGCGTAAAGAAACCAAGTGGAAATAGATGGGCCGCAAGAATCTCTAACGATTTCTTCAACAGGAACAATAAAAACAGAGGATCCAGTGGACGCCGCAAAACCAAAAATGGCGCAAAGAAAATTTTGTTCCTTAATGACTTTAGTCCATCGTCTTCCACAACTGACCCACACTCTCCAATAGGTAGTGATAGTGATTCTTTAGACTCGGGGCGATGTGGGGACATCACCTCCCTTCATTCAACAGGTAGCTCCTCTCATGCCACGTCCGCAGACGAACTTGAACCTGCCCCGATGCCAATCCCATTACCTGTTAAATCTCATCGACGGTGTCCTTCCATTTCGAATATTTCGTTTTCCACCATCAACTGCCACTCTCCTTGTGGAAAGACTGTACCAGTTATCAAAGTCACACCGCAGAAAAAACTACCCTCTGTGGATGAAACACCAGAGTGTCAGTTAACTAGCAAGAGTGTGGAAAATGACGTCAATGATGGTGGAGAAAATGACAACCAGAAGGAAAACGCGACGATTGCGATCATCGAGACCGAGGTGGACATTAGTAACAACAACAACAACGATAACACTTTTGAAAGCAAAGACGATAAAGATAAAAATGGTGTCGACGTGAAGTTTTCTGATATTATGGTAAGTTTTTTTAATATTTTTTTGTTCTCTATGGTATGACAATTTACGGGTAAGTTATTTCTTGTTGGTTTTCTTAAATGTTTCTTGGGGTCATGATCACATCATTGATTGATAATTACTACATACCATCTTTGATTTACGGACGATAGAAACCCTTCGTTGGAGGTGAGCAAACTTAACATGGAAACAGAATAAATGAACGGGTTTATATTCGATGTTCATTGGACGTTTGACAAATGATGCACCATTTTTGGACTTAATGCAACAGTGACATGAATTTATCTTTAACAAATAACCCCGACAATGTGACGGTTTATTATCGGAGTATATCAAACACATCCTGACCAAGGCCCTGTACGATTCTCAACTGATAATTATATTGCAAGTAAAATTGCTAGGTTGTTTAAATTTAAGTGTCGATTACAATTTATCATTAAAAACTAAGTTAAATTGTGAACCATGAGTGGAAGTATTTTAGAGGTGGAGGTTAGTTAGTTATAACAAACACCCTTTGAAGAAATCAAATGGAACCAATTGATGCACAGAGATGATGTTTTGACTATTGGTAATTATCCCTTTTATACAGTTGACAGGTGTTTTTATTTGAATTTCGACGCTTCGTCGTCGGTCAGTTTTCGTCGAGTCCTCCTCCCCGAATGTCTGGCGGTATTGACGTGCACGACGAGACTCTGTGAGAAAGCTAGTTGTCCACTGTGCTGTTAGATATGCTTATCCAGCAGCTGCAGTTTGTGTTTGGAAAGGATCAGTGTAGATCCCAGCCAAAGTGTGAGTGTCAGTTTTATGGATGTGCGTGTGTGATTTAAGATTTTCACACATTGAAATTCGTCAACAGAATTTTGGAATGGGAACGTAATGAGTTCGTGAGTACGCCATCACGCTACTGAATCAATAAGCAGCTGATGTCAAGGATGAGTGAGAATAGAGTATCCATGTTGGTTTTAAGACAAATGTCAAACAATTTCTACAATTGTTTGTGCTTCGTGTTTTTTTATAGTGGTACACAAAGCGAGATATAGCTTAGTGCGTGCAAATTCCTTTTGTCTCGAATACTGTTCGAAGCAAAGAAGCGCTGGTATGAAACATGTTTAAAATTAGGAAAAAAATACGAGGACAGTTTTCTTATGTCTTTCTTGTTAAATTTATAAAAAAATTAGGGGTTAGACGTTTTGAGCACTGCCTGAATAACGCACCAAATATTTGTCGTATGTGGACTGTGATAACGGCTTTGCGACTGTGTTCCTTGATTTACAAATATTTATATGTTCTCACGGTTATCAAGCATCATTTCATATGGGTCTTATTTGAAGGATTACCACACTGTCTGGTCCACCACTTGGCGGAGTCGTGTGTGTGAAAATGTGGCTTTGGTTTCTAGCTTATTTTAAGTCGACAAGGAAAGAAGTTAGTTCCCTTTAATCCCTTATCCCCATTGTGTTTGTGTGTCGAGGTGTCAGTTACCCCGCTCATGGTCCCGTGAGTGTAAATGTGTGAATACTGGACCCTGGCCCCGTGCTTCGTGACACATGGTCCTGTGATATCGTCTTCGTCGGCTTCAATCAGGCCTAATCTTTCACAAGTATATATTCTAATATCCCACCCTATCGTTAAGTTTCCGTTGAATTAAGCCTACAAGAGACAATACTTGTGGCCGAAAGCCAGGAAATTAAGCAGCATGTTGTGAGGCAAAACTTAACACGTATTAAAGTCAGTAAACGTTTTTGAAGTGTTTGCCAGTAGGTGAGATATAAGATGAAAACTAAGATTTAAAAATCACACTCGTTTTGTTCAAGGCGATTTGTAAGAAAATGTAAGCCAAATAAAAACCTTGAAACAACCGTTGACTTGCACACAATAATTCCACGTTTCTGTGTAATGGAATGTTTTCTGTGTTTGATTGAAAACGCGGGTGGTTGGTGCATGAGAGCTTCCGTATGACATCTATTGAACTTGCAGGCCGTCATATGAGTGAATAGTACGTTATGTATTAAACCTCAATCAATCAATCAACAATCAATCAATCAATAAATCAATCAATCAATCAATCAATCAATCAATCGATCGATCGATCTATCGATCTATCGACCGACCGACCGACCGACCGACCAAGCAAGCAAGCAAGCAAGCAAGCAAGCAAGCAAGCAATCAAATGAAGAAACAATTTGAATGCCAAAAACAACGTTTATTGTTATCTAAACTCGGAAAAAACTTTCGCATGACTCATTTATAATGGTTTATATATTTACAAAGTATTTTATTCACTTCATAATATAGGACACAATCAAAGCTTAAACATAAATATGCATTTCAGCTCATTTTGTTAAGATATTCCTAAAATATTAAATGAAAATTTCCTGATATACGCGATATTAATGACATACTTAATGTTATGGACAGTTCAAAACAAAAATGACATTGGAGTGGATTGAACTATATCGGAGGTCAGTTAAACTTGAACCAATTTTCAGAGTATTAGCCAATTATTAGCCAAACTGATCCACATTTATCAACATGTTCGGACTCAGGAGTACAACCTGTGTATGTGAGCCGAATCAGATGATTCCTCTTCATGGTCTGTCATATCGGAACATCCCTCGGTTTGTTTCCGGCTCCTGCCGTCTCCGTAAACAATATCTTGACGGTTGATCATCGCAATAATACTACCGAAAAATGCGTAATGTTAATTGCCAGATATTTTGACCAAAGGACTTCTCGAATTCATACATAAAAACTGAG